>VCHN02000014.1:36540324-36580686 GCA_007115665.2 Sequoiadendron giganteum
CAAAGACAAGGTATGCATCAAGACCCTTTGACTTCTGGTAATCCTTATTCTAATTACAATAACCAATGGCAACCTACATATGGCCCATCACCACCTTGGAATACTTCCCAACCACACTAGCCTAACTATCAGAGTCCTTAATGGCAATCTCCTTAAGGAGGTTGGCAACAACCACCAGGACAATGGAATCCACTCGAAGGTAACTGGCAGTAGAATCCTCAATGGAGAGGTTCTCAGCAATGGTAAAACCAATCCCTTGGATACCTGCAGCTTGAGCAGCCACAACCTCTAGCCCTCATGCCACCTCTTGCACTTCCTATAGCACCTGTAGCAAATACTGGCCCTCCAAAACAAACACCTATGCCTAGTCAACCATTGCCAAATCCTAATAATAAGTAGCAACAACAACATCATCCTATGTATTTTGCAGAAGCCAATCAATATCCAGCTTATGCCCTGAATATTAATGATATCCATCTTAGATCTAGAACCACTCTCCCTGCTCCACAACCACCAGTAATTACTGAGATTCCAGACTTTGCCTCTGAAAAACCTACTGATCCTGTAGAACATATACCTATATCATATATTGTCTCTAAGGAGCATGTCTTGCAGCATCAAGCCAAACCACCTTTTCCTCAGAGATTGCAAGTTACTACATCCAAGTCTATGGAAGAGCCTATATTTGATATTTTGGATCAGCTAAAGAATGTACACATTCAAATTCCCCTTTTTCAATCCATTAAAGATGTTCTAATTTATGGGAAAGTCATTAAGGAGGCCTGTTTGAAGAAACCTAGAAGAAAGAAAAAGGATCCCCAAACTATCCATGTTCTAGGACAATTGACAGATATTATGTTAGGGAAGGTAGTCATTCTAAAATATGCTGACCTTGGGAGTCCTATGGTACAAATAAATATTAATGGCCAGATAGTAAAGAATTTTTTGATTGACCTTGGTGCATCCATCAATGTAATGACCAAGCATACTACGGAGTATTTGAATATCCTAACCATTAGGTCTACACCTACCATCCTGCAGCTTGCTGATAGTTCCACAATAACACCTGATGGCATGGTAGAAGATATCATTGTCAACCTTGAGTCTTGGGAATACCCAACAAATTTCACCATATTGTCCACTAAGGAAACTTTGGGAGGATATCCTATCATGCTAGGTAGACCATGGTTAGCCACATCTGATTCTTTTATAGGATGTCATTCAGGAGACATAACAATTTCTTATGGTCATTCAACAAAGAAATTGGCTTTATACCCGCCTGCCCAGCCTAAGCCAAACTTGTCTCAACCAATTTGGCTAGATTTAGGAGAGGAAACTAAAGAAGCCAATTCATTGGCTTAGCTAATGATGCTACAAACTAATCCATTTTCTCAACTTCAGAGTGAGGATGGCCTTCTTTTACACATTTTGCAGTCCAACTCTGATATGAGTAGCCCATCTATTCCAGATAGCTGTCCTCAGTAGTTCTTTCTGCAACAACTGAATCCTGAGAGCCTGCCAAAATTCCTGTAGTTTATCAACATTTTCTTCCACATGAAATACAAACACCACCTTTATTAGTAGCCTCCATGAATGATCTTACCAAGCAAATAGAACTATCTCCAGGCTGCTATCTGAATATCAATAATAAGTTGCCTCAATCTCAACAAACTACCCTAGTCACAATGCTGCAAGACAAACACAAAGCTTTTGCATGGGACTATGGGGATATGAAGGGAATAGATCCTCAAATCAATACTCATACGATCTACATTAAGGAAGACTGCTCACCTGTTAGGTAGCCTCAAAGAAGGATAAACCCAACACTCAAGAAAATAGTTAAAAATGAGCTCCAAAAATTGCTTGATGCTGGCTTTATCTACTCCATTTCAGACAGTCAATGGGTATCTCCATTGGTGACTGTTCCTAAAAAAGGTGGAAAATGGAGAGTTTTTGTAGACTACAGGGAGCTGAACACAACAACTAAAAAGGATCACTTTTCACTGCCATTTGTTGACCAAGTGCTAGACTCATTGTCTAGTAAAAATTATTTCTCCTTTTTGGATGGATATAGTGGGTATAATCAAATTAGAATTGCCCTTGGGGATCAAGACAAAACAACTTTTACCTATCCATGGGGAACTTTTTCCTACTTTGTCTTACCTTTTGGGCTGTGTAATGCACCTACAACATTTCAAAGGGCAGTAGTTAGTATTTTTACTAACATTTCTCATGATTCTACGGAGATCTACATGGATGACTTCACCACTTATGGAGTTACTTATGAAGAAGCATTAGCAAATTTGGAGAAAGTGTTGAAAAGATGTAAGGAGAAAAATTTGTCTTTGAATAGTGAGAAGTGTTTTATGATGATGCAAGAAGGAATTGATTTAGGCCATCATATCTCTTAGGTAGGAGTTCAAGTTGATCCTGCAAAAATAGAAGTCATTATAACTTTGCAAACACCTATGAAAAAAATTGATGTTAGATCCTTCTGATTATGCCATAGGGGCAGTTTTAGGACAAAAAGAGAATTTTATAGAGCATGCAATATATTTCATTAGCAAAAACCTTCAAGGCCCTGAATTAAACTATACTATCATGGAGAAAAAATTGCTAGCAGTTGTGTATGCCCTGAACAAGTTTCAAAATTATGTCACTGGTTACCAAATATTTGTTCATACAGATCATGCAGCAATAAGGTACCTCATGAATAAGCCTACCATATCTGGCAGATTAGCAAGATGGCTCCTATTGTTGTAGGAATTTGATATCATAGTTATTGATAAGCCAGGCCGGGCTAATGTGGTGGCTGATTTCTTGTCAAGACTTCAAACAACTACACCTGCCACCCCTGAGGTAATTGATGATAGTTTTCCTAATGAAAATTTGTTTTCTATTGCTGCTCAAACTCCATGGTATGCAGATATTTTAAATTATTTAGCAGCCAACAAGATCATAGCTCACTTCTCACCAAAGGACAAGAAATTGTTGATAGAGAAAAGTTTGAACTTTTCATGGATTGCAAACTGTTTATTTTACATAGGACCTGAACAAGTCACGTGGAGGTGTATTAGGGAAGATGAGACCTATGAAATTTTGCATGCATGTCATGATGAGACATGTGGTGGGAACTTTGCAGCCAAGAGAAAATATATAAAAGTGCTTGCTATAGGGTACTATTGGCCCACACTACACAAGGATGCTGCAGCATACACCAGAAAATGTGACAGATGTCAATGCATGGGGAGACCAACAAGGTCTGATGAAATGCCCCTATATCCTCAAGTGGTAGTCAGTCCCTTTGAAAAGTGGGGCATGGATTTTATTGGGCCTATTGATCCTCCATCCAATGGGAAATCATACATTTTGGTTTGCACTGATTATGTAACTAAGTGTGTTGAAGTGAAAGCAATGACACATGCCCGTGACAATAAAGTTGTTGAGTTCCTATATGAGCAGATTTTTACTCAGTTTGGAGTCCTAAGGGAACTTTTACTGATCAAGGAGCTTAGTTTACATCAAACTTAATCATTGCATTGATGAATGATTACAAGATCAGGCACAAAAATTCTAGCCCCTATCACCCTCAAGCGAATGGTCAGGTAGAGGTTACCAACAAAGAAATAGAGGCAATCCTTACTAAAACAATATAGTTACATAAGAAGGATTGGAGTAGTCGCCTTCCTGAATCAGTTTGGGCATATAGGACAACATGGAAAATAACTACAGGGTTTACCCCTTTTGAGTTTCTCTATGAAAAAAATGCCATGTTGCCAATAGAGTTTGAGCATAAGACCTTAAGAACTTCTCATTAGCTTAACATTGATCTTGCAAAATCCCAAAAGGAATGCCTCCTGTAGCTAAATGCATTGGATGAGATAAGGAAAGATGCCCTGCAGCTACTGAAGCTATCCAGTAGTAAAGAAAGAAATGTCACGACCACCATATCAGAACTAAGAAATTCTCTGCTGGTGATTGGGCGCTGCTCTATGAATCCAGGTATAAGGAAAATCAAGGTAAAATCACCACAAGATGTCTTGGTCCTTAAGAAATAGAAAATGTGTTTGATAATGGCTCAGTTCAGTTGGCTAAAATAGATCCTCTTTGATTCAATCTACCGGTTAATGGACAACATATTAGGTTGTATCGTAAGCCAACATCCAAAGAGAAATTTATGAAGCAGTTTGTTCTAGATGCAGCCACTGATCTTCCTGCAACAAAAGGCTTTGGCCTTTTTCCTACAACATCTCTTTAAAATACTATGTTACATAATAAATGTTTCCTTTTTAAGGAAGCCACTTTCTCCATTTTTCATCCATCACCATCATTCATTCCATCTTCTTCCACGTCACCCATCCATGTCATCCATCCTTCCGTACCACCTTCATTTATGGTTTCCGTTCCAACCATCATTTTAGGTAGAGTTGTGATCTTTCCCAACATCTATGAGCACTTATTATAAGGTACGCGATATCTTTTATTGTCATATTGTTTATTCATTTCATTTATTCATTAATTGCTATATATCTATCAGTCATTATTGTCTGTTTTCACCTATCCTTTTGCACATGTGTGGACACATGCTAGATTTTAAGTAGGGGTGGGGATAATCCATTTCAAACTTTTTCTTGTGCCATTATCACGTCTATCAAGACAGTTTTATTTTCTTGAACTTACCAAGTATGACTGCTTGCTTTTATCCCAATCAACAAGTTAACTACCTGATTTGAGTAGTTTTTAACGATCATTTCATGCAATTATCCTTTGTATCATTCTTGGAAAAGTAAAGAAAGGTGACAATAGAAAAGAAAGAAGCAGGGCGAGATTTTTTTTTTCAAATTTTTAGAAGTTTGAGTTTTAGGAATCTCAGCAGGGATAATTTGTGAATATGGGTGGCTAGTTAGTGAGACATGAGCCTGTAGCTCATGAAGCCTTGACACAAAATCCTCAAGTGGTTCAGGCATTCAGCAATTACGATGGCTGAATTATTTTCTAAGGATAGATTCCTTTAGTAAGGAAGCTGCAAGTGAGTTTTTGAGAACTCTTTCAGAGGGAGAAGCTACAGTGTGGGGTTTGACAGTAGCCATTACAAAAGAGAAGATTTCTGAAGTAACTAGGCTTCTAGTGGTAGGAGAGAACTTTCCTTCAGGAAGAGATGTTGTCTCTTCTAGGGAAGAATTCATAATACCAACAAATGGACCCTTAGAGGTTTCCAAGCAAGGATGCAAACAAGTGTCATTGCCTCCTCCATACTCAGAATATGCCACCTTCATAATCAGGTATTTGACTTGTGAAGGATGTTTTCCCTATTTGCATTCTTATCATTTAAAACTATTGATTCATATGAGGCACGGTTTAGCTGTCAATGTTCCAAACTTTTTGTTAAACCTTTTGGAATGTAGTGCCCATGAAACCCAGAGGGGTGAGGACAACTCTATCACCCATCATGCCCTCATTAAATTCTTGATTAAGCGCTCCCTGAGGGATGTATCACCCCTTTCTTGGCAAGAATTTGTTGCCCAGAAGGGTCTACAACCTCCAAAACCTCTTAGAGCACTCCTTGCACAGCGCAAGAAAAAGAGAAAGAGAGTAGAATCTACGAGTAGGGAAGCAGAGTAAGAATCATCTACTCCTGTAGCACCTAGTCCTACAGCCTCCACACTAGAGTCCTCTACCCAAGTAAAAACTAGGTCTTCCGGTAGAAAAGAAAAAGGGAAAACAAAGGTAGGAGAGTCATCTAGGGCATAACAAACCCCAGAATCAAGCCCTGATGTTCAAAAGTGAAAACGTTCCACTCCGCTCTCTCTTGTAGCTGTTACATTGCCAAAAAGAGTTTCATCAAGGAAACAACATAAAGTTACCTCAACGTTCGTTCAACCTTAAATTATAGTCATTCCTAAGGAATCTGAAGAATTCAATCATGATGTTTCTCAGAGTGTATCTGAGAATGTTCCACAAAGTTCATCTGTTATTCCTGGGGAACTACAAACTAAGACAGTGGAAGTTGAGGAAGCACAACATGGTAGTAGTAATAAAAGGAGGATGCCAAGTCTTGATGACTTGGTTGAGGTAGTTGGGCAAATTTCAGGAGAAACACAATCTCCTCCTAGGCAGCAACAGGAGTCCATCCTACCACAAGAGGAATAACAACTTGAACACTCTGAGGTGCCCAATGAAATACCATCACCATCTAAAAATTTTCGAGCATTGGTTGTTTATAAAAGGAAATTGCTGATTGAATATTTGGAATATCTTAGGATCACATGGAGGCCTGTTACATTTCAGACTTTGAGTTTCCACCATTTAGCTAGAATTGACCTTCAACAAAGTCTTTCGGAAGAAGAAAAGAAGAAACTGAAAAAGGAAAATGAAAGACAAAAACAGGAAATTCAAGAGATGAAAGAGAAAATGGATGAAATAATGAAGGTAACTGGTAAAATTATGGAATGTAGACCACCACCTAAGGTATATGCTATGTGCCTTAAAGAGAAATTTCTATGGTTCCAATTGATGAGAATTTCCAGAAATTTAGACCCTGACATTCACACAGCTAAGGAATTTTATGATGCATATCAAGTAGCACCCAATTGGCTGAGAAATTCTTTATCTGAGTTTTATCTACATGGTTTTCTAATTCCCTTTGAAACATAATGGAATCCTCTTCTCTACATTTGTGACATTCATCTAAGGTCACTCATGTCTTGGGTGGCCAATGAATCTATTTATGGAAAACAATTAGAGGCTTATGAAGAGGCTGAAAGGAATGAACCTATTTCATTGTGACCTGAAAGCTCAGATCCCCACACAATTCTGAGAACTTGGCTTATTGTTGCATATGGATTCCATGATCCTACAACAAGAATGAATTTTTTTGATATCAGGAAGTAGGTATATGATGAGTTCAAAGGCCAAACATATCTGTTTTGGAAGCTTGCATCTTCTAGAATTGAAATAATATGGGAAAAACTGACTGTTGGTCTGAGGAAATCTGAGCCTCATAGCCCTCTAAACTTTAAAGCAGCCATCAGAAGGACAAAGAAGTATATGCAGCTGGGTCTCCAGGAAAGGTTTGAGTTATGGTTACCATTAACATTTCGACCTCTAGATTTGATGTGGCCACTTTACCCTTATTTGGCTACATATGTTAATGAGGATGCAAAAATCTATAGGTATGAGAGATGGCAAAGTTTCAAAGGTTTCTATTACAAATTTGAAACTTCATTATAGAGCCATGATACTTCTATTGATTTCAAAGAAACAACTAGAAAGCTTAATGCTGGAGGACCATCATTAGGATAAACTTTTTGATTAAAGGATTTTTATCTAAAAATCGGGTAGTATCCTGTAGCAACACATTCCTATATTTTTGCAACTTAACATCTCTATGTGTTTTTATTTATTGCCCTATTTGACCTTCCGAATGACTGATATAATGCATGTGGTTTTTGGATAATGAAATGGATTTAATGTGTGATTAATGAATGTGTATCATGTTATTGTGTGCATGATTTATTTCGCTTCTACGCCATGTGTATCACAGGTTGTTGAAAGAGGCATGAACGAGTCAAAGTACATTAGATCTCGGCCCTGTAGTAAAGTCCATTTCTAGCATGACATCGAGGAAGTTGTTCCAGCAAAGACTCTCTGACTGGGTCATTGGGAGGAAATCTAAATGATCATTAATCTAGGAAGAGTGGAATGCTACATTCTCTCTGAATCGGTTGAACATATATGCCTTCATTTATGAGAAGTCTGTTCCTCGGCATCAGGAGGCATTTATGTCCACGTCTTTCTCTATTAGAGTTAGTTAGAATTCATTCTTGAAGGTTTCTGCGCAAACTCAGTTTTATATTGTTCCTACAGCATCGAGAATCCATCCCTATGTTTGTTCCTATAGCATAAGACCAGTTCATAGTTTGTTCCTTAGTAATAGTTGTCATGATTTCTGCTTTGATTAAGTTATGCTTAAGTTAAGAAGACTTTACATTATGTTCCTACAGCTTAAGTAGAATTCCTTCCAAGCATTTATTTCAAGTAAATTGTGGCTGAAACTGGTTCTTAGTGCACATATAGTGCCACTCCATTTCAAGTATATGTTCCCTGGTTTGACAATGTAAATGAACAACCATAAGAAGATGTTAGTCACCTACTAGAATGTCCAATTCCCAGGTTAGGATTTGCCATGAGTTTTATATCCTTTTGTGGATTCGACTATCATAATCAACTTCAAATTTTTTTAGTAAACCAAGGGAATCAAGAAGAAAAAACTAGCAGAAGTGCAAAAGAAAGAACACAAGAACAATAAGTCAGAGAAAATTTTAAAACTCCCAAGTATGTGAGGATAAATAACTTTGATGGTCAGATCATAAGAGATAAGAGAAACGGTGTGAAAAATAGAAGAAGAGTTTTGGAAGAGTATTTTCTAATTTTTGAAGTTGAGCCTAGAAATATCAATGAAGCATGAAAAGATGAATATTGGATGGAAACCATAAAAGAATAACTAAGGAAGATACATAAAAATGATAGATGAGATCTTGTTCATAGACCTCAGAACAAAAATGTGATTCAAACCAAGTGGGTGTTTCAGAATAAGCCGAATGAGCAAGGTGAAGTGGTGAGAAACAAAGCAAGACTGGTTTGCAAAGGGTACTCACAGATGGAAGGAATTCATTTTGAAGAAAAATATGCCCCTATTGCTAGAATTGAAGCTGTAAGATTAGTTCTTTCTTATGCTACTTTCAAGAATTACAAAGTCTATTAGATGGATGTAAAGTCAACATTTCTAAATGGTGAACTAGAAGAATAAGTTTATGTTGAAAAACCAGATGGATTTGAATTGACTGATGAAAAGGACATGGTATGCCAATTGAAGAAAGATTTATAGGGACTTAAGAAAGCTCGTACAAATTAGTATGCTAGATTGGATAAATAATTGTTTAAATTTGGATTCGATAAAGGTACCACTGACAACAATCTGTATTTCAAGTTGGATCAAAATAAAGAATTGAGCATTGAAGTCTTTGTTGATGATATTATTTTTGAAGGTGATGATGATTTGTGTATGAAGTTTGTTGATGAAATGAGAAGTGAGTTTGAAATGTCAATGATAGGAGAGCTGAAATTATTTTTAGGATCACAAATCACTCAGCTAGATGATGTAATTTTTGTATCTCAGTCTATATATGTAAAGGAGTTACTAAACATTTTTGGCATGAAAGATTCAAAACCAGTTGGTACACTATGGTAACCGTATGTAAACTTACATAGAATGATGATTCTCCCAAAAAAAATCAGACAAGATACAGGTCAATGATTGGTGGATTACTCTATTTGACTCAGACCAGGCTAGATATAATGACTAATGTATGCATGGTTGCTAGATATCAAGCTGATCCTAAAGAGTCCCATATGGCTGTTGTGAAAATAATTTCCAGATACCTGAAAGGGATAGTTGATCTTGGTCTTTGGTATCCTAGGGATAATGATCTTATCTAGAGAACTTTCATTGATTTTGATTGGGCACGATATGTGGATGATAGGAAGAGTACCAATGGTGGTGCATTATTCTTAGGGAAGAATTTGGTATCTTGGCTAAGAAAAAAGCATAATTTCGTTCTATTATCTACTATTGAGATAGAATATATTGTTGCTACAAACAGTTGTACCCAAGTATTGTGGATGAAGAAAATTTTGAGAGATGACATAATTGAGTATGAAGAACCCATTTCCATATTCGGTGACAATTCAAGTGCCATAAAAATTTCTAAGAATCTAGTGTTGTGTTCAAAGAAAAAGCATATATCCATCAAATATCACTTCTTGAGAGATAAAGTAAGTGACAAAGAAGTTAGACTAGAGTATATACCTACCAAGGAGAAAATTGTAGAAATATTTACTAAGATGTTGCCTAAGGATACTTTTGAGTACCTCAGAGGAAAGTTAGGGGTGATTTCCCCTCTTGATCAAAACTAAGATGCGAGTCTTTGCATCAGTCTGTGATTTCATAGCCATATCTTATTCTGGATTGATGTTGTGGTGGCTACAACTCAGGGGGAGTAGTCAGATGATTCAAATATGTGATCAGAGCATGTGTATTTTTTCCATTGATGTCAAAGGGGGAGAGAAACAATGTGAAAAACATGGGAGAAGAAGGAAACCATAAAAGAGTGCACAATCTCAGGGGGATATTGTTGGAGAAGAGCTAGTTGGGTTGATGGTATTATTTTCACATCATGTGTTGCCATCAGTGCCAAAGAGGTAGATTGTTGGATTTTGTGGTTTTCATTGATGTCAACACTATAAGCATTAGTGATTCTGAAGGCTGCATATGTTGAATATATTGAGAAAATTGTAAAAAATATATTGCAGGAAGCCAGTGAAGCTGAGAAGGTCAGAATGGTGGAAGGTGTTGTAAGTTCATAACCTAGAGGTGTGATTTAAAAGGCTTGTTGTTGAGCCTCTCTAGTATGTTGTCTGAAATTTTTAGTGGTACGCATCAAGATTTGTTGAAGTTATGAATTTTTGTGTGCCTACTATTATTTAGTTTATGTAGCTAGTGTTCTTGGAAGAAGAGGATGCAATTCTGGTAATTTCAGTTGTTGCGCATGTACCTGTGACTTTCATGGATGAGTATAGATAATGTTCGATCCTTTCTGTACATTCACATTGATCAGAGTGTTCATGATCAGAGACTTTTCCGATGTGTGCTCGAGTTTTCATATTCTTGTCTGACATAATGGTGGTAGCATGTTGCAAATCCATGAAGATTAATCTTTTATTGCTTGGCGTGTGTTCAAAGTCTTTCTTTTGGGTCTTCACGATGTTGTGACCAACTTGTGTTGGTGTGAATTAAGATTCATTCATGTATTGAGGCTGACAATTGTAATTTATTCTTTATTTGTGGCCGACTGAATAGTTGATGTAAATATGTGTAGCAGATATATAAGAGCGATTGTTTTCCTCATTTTGGGGAAATTCTTGTGTGTGCAAGCGATTTACATGTGCGAATAAAGGTTAAATCATTCAAGAGAAGAGAAGAGTGTGAAAGAGATTAAGTAGAGTGTGGAAGAGTATGTAGAAGTTTTTCTGTGCCTAACCAGAACTGTAATCAGGCTTTTGTAGAAGCTAATTTCTTAGTTCAATTTCATCAGACGGATTTAATTTGATTATTGTATGTAAGGTAGTGAGCCTTACTTTGAGAAATTTTCTTTAGGCAGTGTGCCTGAATGCAGGTGCATTCGTTATTCATTCTTCATTATAAGTCTAACAAGGTATAATCTTGTGGACTAACATCCACTGTGGTTTTTCCTCTAATGGGGTTTCCACATATCAAATCTTGGTATTCATGAGTCTCTAATGTGTTATTGATTTATTCTTTCATTGTTAATTATCATATATGAGATTAAAGGTTGTTTAATGTTGAATAGGTTAGATTTTGGTAACAACTGATTCACCCCCCCTCTCATTTTTTTATTCTTGTTTTTACAACAATTGGTATCAAAGCTAGTTCCTCTGAAAAATCCTAAAATATTTAGGTGGTCCAAGATGGCAACATACAAGAAGGATAGTCCTAGATTTGATGGTACAAAAAACTCTTTATGGAAATTCAGAATGGAGTGTCATTTGAAGTGCATTGGTGAACCTTTTTGGAAGATCACACAAAGTGCATATACTATTCCTCAGAGTGGTCCCTCCTTTGAAGATGAGATCAAGCAAGAAGAAGTTAATACCAAGGCTGTAGAAGCATTGTTGAGTTCTTTGATAGATTCTGAGATGAAAAATGTAATAGGATTGAAGATTGCATATCAGATCTGGAAAAAGTTGGAAACATTGTATGAAGGAGATGCAATAGTGAAAAGTGTTAAGATACAAAGTCTGAAAGGCAAGTGGGAGGATATTAAGATGAGTGAAGATGATAACATCCTCTCTTTCTCTCAAAAGATAAATGATCCAGTGATGAGAATTAGATGTGTCGAGGGAGTCTTGGATGAAGAAGAGATTGTGGCTAAGATACTTAGATCTATGAATCCTTCCTACAAAACAAAAGCTCATGCTATTGATCAACTCAGGACAGTGACAAATGTGACAAGAGACATGCTGACTTCAATTTTTTTTTCCTTTGAGTTAAGTGAATTTGGTGAACCTGCTCCTAAAATTGAATCTACATTCAAGGTGTGAATCCCTAAACCTACAAATGCACAAGAACAACAAACAAGTCAATCTGTTAGATCAAATGCAAACAAGAATGAGGGATTCCCCATGAAATCCATTTACAAAACTTAGATAGAAATGAAAAATGAAGAACAATGCAATAAACCAAATTAAATCTATCTAATCTAAGCAAACCCTTGATCCCATGGGGGAGTTCGTGCCAATTGATGTGTCAAAATTGGCCCTTTCCCAAATCCTTTGTAAACTTTGTGAGTGATTGATCCACTTTGTTGATGAAGAACACGATGAGTTCTTGAGAAAACCTACAATAACCTAGCTAAGATCTTGTATTGAGGATGAAGTTGAGTAGATTAAGTTTACTCAAGTTGTGGATGATAGAATGAGAGAAAGAGTCTCTCATTTATAGATTTCCAAAATGGAAGAGAGTGAAAATAAACAATGTGGGACAAAAGACCAACCAATGAGAGAAGGCCACTTGTCCACATGTGATTGGAGGAGGAATGAACACATTTTGGTCAATGTGCATGATAAATTCTATGAGATTCAAATTTGAAATTTGAATGTGACATGTTGGAGGGAGAAATAAATGGAGTTAATGTCATTTGGCTCAATGCATAAGGACATGTAAGAGGCATTAAATGCCTTTTTGGAAGGACCAAGCCCATTTGAGTTTGAATTCAAATTTGAGGGAACATTCCCTTTTATTCCATGTTGAGAGAAAATAGGCAATTAAATAAATCAAAGTAATTGATTTATTATGCAAGTTGCATTCTCTAGAGGATTTTCATAAGAGAGATTAAATTAATCAATTTTTTATCAATTTAATGAGGGATTAGATGTTTTGACACTTTGACTTAGATTTTAGGATTGATTTAAATCAAAATGTGAGAAAAGATTAATTAAATAAATGATATAATTTTTTTAACTAAAGGGGATAATGTTAGATTAAATTAAATAAGGTTTAATTTATTTAATTTAATAAGAAGACTTTAGAGACTTTAATCAAATAAAATGATTTATTTAATTAAACAAAGACATAAGGTTAATTAAATTAAATTAATTAATTTAATCAATAGAAGACAAAGACTTAATCAAATAAATAATGATTTATTTAATTAAGAGATAGAAGGTGATGATAAGTTGAGGGTGTGATTTAGGAAGAAATGGTGTTAGTAAATCAGGATCCAGTGTGTCGGATCGAATTGTATATTTTCCATGTCTACACAAGGCTACTGTATCCGGGAAAAGCAAGTAGAGATATGATTCGGGAGAAAGCTCCAAGAGGACATTCAAGTATGAAGATGAGATGAAATAGATTGAAGATGAAGAATTTTTTTGGAAGAACTAGAAGCATTGATTGTGAAAAGAGAAGCCAAAGGTCATGGTAAGTACAAAGGAAATTTACCTATTAAATGTTTTTCTTGTAGTAAAATAGGTCATTTTGCATCTAGATGTCTTGAAAGAGTTTCTAAGTACAAACCCTAGAAGACTAGATTTCAAAGGAAATGTTATTATGCTAAAGAAGGTGTAAATGATGAATAATCTAATAAAGAAATTAGAAATGAAGATGAATGGGTATTTATTGCTATCAAATAAAATGTTCAGGTGTCCACTGAATCTAGTAGTAATGTGAATGTTGAGAAAGCTCTTGCAGAAAAAGTTAAAGAAAATGATGAGTTGGTAATTGATAGTGGATGGTCACATCATATGACTGATGAGAAAAGAAATTTTGTAAGATTGGAAAAATATGATGGTGGTGTTGTAAGATTTGGAGACAACATATCTGGTGTGATTCATGGTAGAGGCACTATTTATTTTGGTGGTAAGTACAATAATGATGATGTTCTTTATGTAGAAGGCTTAAAGAATAATTTGTTGAGTGTTGGATAGATTGTAGACAAGGGTTAAAATCTTCAGTTCAAGGATGGTAAGTTTATAATAAAGGGAAGTTATGGAAATATGATTGCTTCAGGTACAAAGGTAAAAGGTAATATCTTTCATTTGAGTGCTACTGGTGAAAGTTGTTTGATTTCTCAAATTGATGTAAGCTGGTTATGGCATAGGAGGTTGTGTCATGTGAACTTTGATAACATTATCAAGATAAGTTCTACTGAAGAAGTCAAATATATTCTTAATTTAGTAAAGCCTACTAACACTATGCGCAAGGAATTTTAGATGGGAAAATAGACTAGAAGTTCTTTTCGAAGCAAACAGTATAGCTCTAATGAAGTATTGGATTTGATACATACTGATTTATATGGTCCATACAAAATTAGAAGTCTACAAGGTGAAAGGTATTTTATGTTTCTCATTGTTGATTATTCTTGAATGATATGGGTTGCTTTCTAAGAGAAAAACATGAAGCATTAGAAAAGTTCAAAAGCTTCAAAGCTATGGAAAAAAATGAGACAGGTCAAAAGATCAAATGCCTAAGGTCAAACAAAGGTGGTGAATTCACTTCCCGGGAATTCAATTCTTTTTGTGAAGAGCATGGAATCCAAAGATAGCTATCTGCTCCTTGGACCCCTCAACAAAATGGAGTTGTTGAAAGAAAGAATAGAACCATTCTAGACACTTCTAGAACCTTTATGTTGGAAGCAAATGTTTCTCATTTCTACTGGAGAGAAGTTGTATGTACTACTGTGTATACCATTAATTGGGTGAGTGTCAAAAGTAATTCTAGTAAGACACCTTTTGAGCTATGGTTTGGTTAGAAGCCTACTGTCAATTATTTCAAAATTTTTGGAAGCAAATGCTACATCAAGAGATATGATGATATAAGAAAGTTTGATGCTATAAGTGATGAAGGAATATTTTTAGGTTACTCTACTAGGAGCAAAGCTTACTGGTGCTTTAATAAAAGGTTGAAGAAAATGGTTGAAAGTGCAAATCTCAAAGTTGATGAAGATATTGGTAGACCATCCAAATGTAGTGGATATGATTCAAATGATCAACATGATAGTGCTAACAATGGAAATAATTTTTTTGCACAAAATCAACTTCAAATTATTGCTATAAACTAAGGGAATAAAGAAGTAGAAACTAGTAGAAGTGTAGAAGAAAGAACACAAGAACAAGAAGTCAGTGAAAAACCTAAAACTTCCAAGTATGTGAGGAGAAATCACTATGACAGTCAGATCATAGGAGACAAGAGCAAATGTGTGCAAACTAGAAGAAGAATTTTGGAAGAGTTTTGTCTAATTTCTAAAGCTGAGCCTAGAAATATCAATGAAACATGCAAAGATGAATATTGGATGGAAGCCATGAAAGAAGAACTAATGAAGATACAAAAAAATGATACATGGGATCCTTTTCCTAGACCTTAGAACAAAAATGTGATTGGAACCAAGTGGGTGTTTCAGAATAAGCTGAATGAGCAAGCTGAATTGGTTAGAAACAAAGAAAGACTAGTTTGCAAAGGGTACTCACAGATGGGTATGTGCAGGATCATCATGGAAAAAATAGGCCCTTAAGTGGCAATAAAATTCAGAAAATCAGAGTCGGAAACTTGACGTAAAAATTTGAATAAGTTATCTATATTATTTCAAAAATATATAAGAATAGAATCCGTAGAAAATTGAATGTAGTTTCTAAACTACTAGGTTTATTTTTTGAATTTTTCAAAAATCTATTTGGTGAAAATTTGAAATTTCAATGGAGGAGTACTTAAATTTTAGGGAAAAAATAAGAAGTAGGTGCTTGTTTGACCACCCTAACCGCAATAAAATGATAATATTTTTTTATAATATTTTAGATATAAGTAGGGGACTCATGTCCCGATGTGATGCATGTTTTTTTGTAATTTGTTTCCAAGTAAATAATTAATTATGATTTTTTTATTACAAATTTTAAAAAATATAAAAACTTGTATGTCTAACCACCTTAACTTGGTCAAAACTTCATGAAATTCAATTCCTTTTTTTTTTATCCTATAGTATGTGAAGCATAGAATGTGACACATGGTTTGGATTCAAAAAATGTGATACCATTTGAAAGCTATAGATTTTTTTCAATCAGCCTATCAATTAGGACTTTACTCATAATTCAAATAGAAAATTAATAATAATTACTTATTAAATTCAAAGTAAAGAATAATTTGTATTTGTGGAAAGCTGAGAATCTCCTTTAAAAACCCTTTTTGTTTCATCATTTTTGGGTTAAAAAAAATCGTTAGCCACATGGGCCATCATATCATTTAGACATTGCAACTTTTTGGCCCATCATGATCCCGCACATACCTAGATGTAAGGTATTGATTTTGAAAAAATAATTGCCCCTATTGCTAGAATTGAAGTTGTAAGATTATTTCTCGCTTATGCTACTTTTAAGAATTACAAAGTCTATCAGATGAATGTAAAGTCAACATTTCTAAATTTTGAACTAGAAGAAGAAGTTTATGTTGAGCAACAAGATGGATTTCAATTGACTAATGAAAAGGACATGGTATGTTGATTGAAGAAATATCTATATGGACTTAAGCAAAGCTCCTAGATCTTGGTATGCTAGATTCAATAAATACTCCTAGACAATATTTGATAGATTTTCTTGCAATTTCTGAACTTCAGCCTTTGACTAATCAAGATCATCTAGGACCACCAAGAGTAGTTGTTGAAGACTACTTGAATCCATTGAAACACCTTTCAAGATCTCCCCAAGTGGTTAGACTTCTTCGAGAGGAACTAGATTTGATACCAATTGTTGGAAACAAGATACACTAAGAGGGGGGGTGAATCAGTGTTGTGCAAAAATTAACTTCATTAACCTTTATCATCAAAGCATTAGTAACATTCAACCATAGTGCATAAACAATAAAATAGACACAACACCATAACACCAAGATTTTTATGTGGAAACCCTATTAAAGGAAAAACCACAGTGGATGGCCAATCCACAATTATGATTTGAGTATACTCAAATGAAGATTACAAAATGGGAATGCACTTGCATTCAGGCACACTTCCTAGAGCTCACTACTCAAAGGGTAGGCTCACTCCCTTACAAAGAAAATCAGATTAAATCCATCTAAGAGTTTCAAATGAGAAAATTAGCATCCACAAATGCCTAATTATAGTTCTAGTTAGGCTCAATAATATATTTTCTATCCTATAGACTGATTCTACACTTCTTCTTTGCTTTGCTCATACACACAACATAGATCTTTTATGCACAAGTGAAACTGTGCATTATTGCTCTTTTGCTCTTCTCTTATTCACAATTCACATCAATACACACATCACAGACACACTAAAACTATATGGACAATCATATATATATATTTGCAACATAAGATTCAATTACGCTTTGTCGGCTTCAATAGAACACAAGAAAATTACAATTGTCGGCCTCAAATTATGAAAGATATGCAATGTGTACCCTTAATGGTCGGCCACAACTTGTCTAGGACTGAAACAAAGATATAAAAACATTGAAATACTTAACTAATTGGTTCTCATACATCCATGACTTAATACATTGATGAAGTCAGCCAAAATACAAGAAAAACTAAAAACAAGTCAACATAATATTCTAACTTCCACACGAACTGATATGAGCCACTGTGCTTCAGTAGAAACAAAGATAGTATACCAAAAAAAATTCCTAGGATGCGTAATACAAAATAATAACCTAAAATGTTCATACAAATCGATGAACACTATGCTACTGAATACTCTGTTCTTCCTTGAAAATCTTCAATCTTCCTACTGGTATGATTGAATGATAGTGTGCGGATCTGATCATTAATTAGGGTTGAGAGCCACAACATGCTTCAATCAACCTATCAGCCATGAACATGAAATGCATTAACACACAAGAGAAAATATTGGATCAGGAGCACAATGATCAATGCGGACGTGCAACACATATAGAGTATGATCTAGAAACATCAACAATCACCACATGATCATACACAACAACTCAAATTGATACAATCACATTCTCTACTTCCAGGAACACAAGCTATAGTAACATAATAGTTGTAGGAACACAAAAAATCATAACTTGCTCAAATATTCATGCACACCTCTAAAAATTTTGAAGAAAAAACTAGATAGGCTCGCCAACAAACCCTTTAATCCACAACTTCTGATCATCAATATACTGAACTTTCCCTGACATTGAACTTCCCTACTTCATAGACAACCTTCAACATATTTATTATATTTTTTTCAATATCCTCAACATATACAACCTTAAAGACATCAGATACTAATAGTGTTGACATCGATGACAACCACATATCAGTAGCACAATCACAACATCAAACAATCTCCCCCTTTGGCATTGATGGAAACACATGATATGAAGAATACCATCAACACAACCAACTCCAACACTTGCTCCCCCTTAGGTTCTGACTCTTATCTCATGACATATTCTCCTCTTCTATTCTCCCCTTTTCATACTTTTTCACATGACTCTTCTTCACCTTAATTCTTCAAAGAATAATTAAATTACTATTCTCCCCCTTTGACATCAATAGAAAAAGTTCATATACGCTCTAAACCACATATATCTGAAACATCTAACTACTCCCCCTATGTAGCAGCCACCACAACATCAATTTGAAAAAAGATATGAATATGAATGCACAGACTGATGCAATATCTTGCTCCTTATTTATGATTAGGATGGGAAATCACCCCTAACTTCCCTCTGAGATACTCAAAAGTATCCTTAGGCAACGACTTAGTAAAGATGTCTACAAATTGACTTCCTTATCACTCACCTTGTCTCTCAAAAAGTGATATTTTATAAATATATGCTTCGTCTTTGAATGTAGCACCAGATTCTTATAAATTTTAACGACAATCTAATTATCACATAATATAGTAATAGTTTCATCATACATAACTTCATTTAGTTCACTATTTAGAAATGTTGACTTGACATCCATCTGATAAACCTTGTAGTTTTTGTAAGTAGTATAAGTAGGAAACAGTCTCATAGCTTCAATTATAGCAATGGGAGAAAAAGTTTCTTCAAATTCAATTCCCTCCATCTGAGAGTATCCTTTACATACTAGTCTTGCTTTGTTTCTGATAACTTCACCTTGTTCATTCAGCTTGTTTCTAAAGACCCATTTAGTTCCAATTACATGTTTGTCCTTATGTCTAGGAACAAGAGTCCATGTATCATTCTTCTCAATTTTTTCTAACTCTTCTTTCATTGCTTGAATAAAATTTTCATCTTTGCATGCTTCATTGACATTACCTAGCTCAGTCTTTGATATCAAACAATATTCTTCAGCAATTCTTCTCCTAGTCTGGACACCTTTGTTCTTATCATCTATAATCTGATTTTCTAAGTGATTTAATCTCACATACCTTGGAGTATTATAATGTTCTTGAAATTTTGGCTCTTGTGATCTCTCATTTGCACTTTCACTAGTTTCTCCTTTCTCTTGATCTTCTTGATTCACCAGATTGATCTGGACTTGATTATTAGTCTGACCTTTGTTGGTACTATAATTTTGATCATCGAAAACATATCCACAGGTTCTAGATGGTCTACGAATGTCTTCATCAACCTTAACATTTTCACTTTCAACCATTTTCTTCAATCTCTTGTTGTAGCACTGGTAGGCCTTACTCTTAGTAGAATAACCAAGAAAGATTCCTTCATCACTCCTAGCATCAAACTTTCCTATATCTTCATCTCTTCTGATATAGGATTTACTCCCAAATATTTTAAAATATCTAACAATAGTATTATGACTAAACCATAGCTCAAAAGTTGTATTACTAGTATCACCTTTGATTTGTACCCGGTTAAGGATATAAACAACAATACTCACAACTTCTCTCCAATATATATGAGCAGCATTTCCTTCTAGAATCATAGTTATAGCAACATCTAGAATTTTTTTGTTCTTCCTTTCCACAACTCCATTTTGTTGAGGGGTCCATGGTGCATATGATTGTCTCTTTATCCCATGCACTTCACAAAAATAATTAAATTCACCAGAAGTGAATTCACCACCTCTATCTGATCTCAGACACTTAATCTTTAGACTTGTTTCTGTCTCAACTTTAGCCTTGAAAATCTTTAATTTCTCTAGAGCTTCAGATTTCTCCCTTAATAATGCAACCCACATCAATCTATAATGATCATCAATTAGCAACATGAAATACCTATCTCCTTGTAGACTTCTGTTTCTGGCAGAACCACATAGATTAGTATGTACAAGCTCCAATATTCCCTTTGAACAATGTTGTTTGCTTCTAAATGAAACTCTAGTTTGGTTTCCCAAGTGACATTCCTTGCATATGACATTAGTAGGCTTTACCAACTTAGGAAGATCTCTCATCATCTGAGTATAACTTATCTTGATAATATTTTCAAAGTTTACATGACACATTCTTCTATTCCACAACCAAATTTCATCAACCTGAGAAATCAAATAAATTTTACTGGCAACATTCATGTGAAAGATGTTACCTTTTGTCTTTCTAGTTGATGCAATTACATTTATAAAAGTTCTCAATATTCTACACTTTCCATCCTTGAATTGAAGATTATATCCCCTGCCAACCATCTGTCCAACACTTAAAATATTATGCTTCAAACCTTAAACACAAAGAACATTAATAGTGTTATGCTTACCATCAAAAGAAATACATCCTGTGCCATGAATTATAGCACTAGTGTTATCACCAAATCTTGCAACACCACCATCATATTTTTCCAGACTTGCAAATTTTCTTTTATCACCTATCATGTGATGTGAACATCCACTATCAATTACCCATTCATCCTTCTCTTCAACTCGAGTAGCTAGGGATTTCTCAACATTTGTACAACTAGAAGATTCAGTAGACACATGAATACTTTCCTTGATAGCAATAAACACAAACTCATCTTCACTTGCATTCCATTTATCAGATTCATCATTTGTCACACCATCATCAGCAACATAATAACACTTCTTTTGAAATTTAGGCTTGTAAGGTCTTGGCTTAAGAACTCTTTCCGGACACCTTGATGAAAAATTACTATCTTGTTGTAAGAAAATAATTTAATAGGAAATTTCCCTTTATACTTACCTTCTCCTCTAGCTTCTCTTTTTACAATAAGTGCTTCGAGATCATTTAGTTCTCTTTCTTCTTCTTCAATATCTCTCAATTCTTCCTCATACTTCGATAAATTTCTAGAAGAAATTTCACCCAGATCATATCTTTGCTTGTCTCTTCTACAGGTAGTAGCTTTAAATGCAGATTTTGTCTTAGAAAGGGAATCACTGAATTTACTCAACTCAAAAGCAGTAAGTTTACAAATCAACATATCGCTGGTTACATTTGTCATAGTCATGATCTCATGAATAGCTATAGCTTTCACTTTGTATACAGTAGGCAAGGATCTAATCACTTTAGCAACAATGTCTAATTCATCCAACTGTCCACCACCACATCTAATACCAAACACAAGTTCATTCACTCTTTGCATGAAAGTAGTAACATTTTCATCATTACCCATTTTCAACAGTTCATATTTCCCTTTCAAACTCTGTGACTTAGAAATATTCACATTAGTATCACCTTCATACAAATTTTCCAAATATTTCTAGATCTCATAAGTAGTCTTCAACTCCATAACACTAGTCATCTTAGAATCAATCAAAGCACTCAACAATTATTCCTTAGCCCTGATATTGTATTCAACATCCCTAATCTCAACAGTATTAGTAGAACCAGATTAAGGGTTAACACACCTAATACATGTAACATTCTAGTAGGATTCACTAATGCATCTCAGATGACACTCCATTCGAGTCTTCCACAAAGAATAGTTTGTTCCATAAAATCTTAGACTATCCTTCTTATATGTCGCCATCCTAGATCACCTCAAGTTGTTAAACTTCTTCCAAGGAACTAGCTTTGATACCAATTGTTGGAAACACAAGGGAAGACAACTAAGATGGGGGGGTGAATCATTTTTCACATAATTTTAAACTTATTAAAATTATAAACCATTATTCTCAGATTTGATTAATAACCATGAAATCATGAATCAACAACATATCAAAAACACAGATAACACCAAGATTTTTGTGTGGAAACCCTGTTAGGGGAAAAACCACAGTGGAGGTTAATCCACAAGTTTATACTATGTTAGAAGTATAAGAAGAATAAATGAGGAATGCACTTGCATTCAGACACACTGCCTATACATCACTGCTCAAATACAAAGGAAGAAACACTGTCTTATAGATCCATTCAAATTAAAACCATCTAAATAATTTGAACCGAGAAAGTAGCAACCACTAATTCCTTATTATAGTTTTGGTTAAGCACATGAACACTTCCTAACACTTCTTCACTCTTCTTCACACTCTTCTCTTCTGTTGAATGATTTGAACCTTATTCACACATAGGAATTGCATACTTCACATCACATATATCTCAAATGAGATAAACAATCACTTATATATATCCACAACAAGAAATTACATCGCTTCACGTTGCCTTCAACAAAATAATAAGATGAATACAAACTGTTAGCTTAATTCATAATCAATTCTTAATGCGCACTAACCAAAATCAGCCACAACATAATAGAGACCCAAAAAAATCCTTAAACACAAAACGTCTTCAAAATATTTTCCTCGAAGATCCACAACACGCTTCAATCACCCTATCGGCCATGAACATGAAAAACATGAACACGTAAGAGAAAATACCAGATCACGAGCACAACGATCAATGCAGACATGCAACATAGATAGAGGATGATATAGAAACATCAAAAATCACCATAGGAGCATACACACCAACTCAAATTACTAGAATCACATTCTCTTCTTCTAGGAACACCAACTATAGTAACAGAGTAATTGTAGGAACATAAAAACCCATAACTTGCTCAAATCTTGATACGCACCTCTGAAACTTTCAAAGAATAAACTGGATAGGCTCATAAAAAAATTCTTTAATCCACAACTTCTAATCATCAACATACTCAAATTTCCATCACACTGAACTTCACTACTTCATAGACAACCTTCAACATATTTATTACAATTTTCTCAATATCCTCAACATATACAACCTTAAAGACATAAAATGCTTATAGTGTTGACATCAATGACAACCACATATCACAAACACAATCACAACATCCAATAGTTTGTTCATTCATCATTTATTCATTCTTTTCTATTTTATTTCAAGGTTCAATTACCAAAACGGAGTTTGACCAAGGCAAACCCCCATTCACCTAACAAATAACATTTTTCCCTCTTTGATGTGTGATTGAAGATTTTAGGTGGAAGACCCTTTGAAGAGAAAAAATAGAGAAAGTTGCAAATTTTTCATTTCATGGAAACTCTTCTACAAGATTTATTTATGGTTGTCCGGTAGTAAAAAATGAGAATCGGGGAGTACAAACATAGCATAAGAGAGCCCATAAACAGATTTTAGAGAGCCCTAGCTAGGATCCATTCATTATAGGGTGAATCAGTCTTCAGTGAGCTTCAAAAAGTGACTTTTGGTGACTGGTACAAATTATTTTCCCCTTTCAAAATTTAACCTTTGATTACTGTTTTCATTAGTTTTGAGTATTGTCCTTAATTTGCATTTTATAGCTTGCATTTTAGAGGTTTTGGATGGTTTTAATCTTTCTCCCTAGATTTCTATTTGACTCATACCCCCGTCCTTGCATAGAGAGGAAATTTATTGATTCATACCTTGATTTGACTCACATTTTGGTTGTTAGTCATCTCATTGTTTGGATCTCATTTCCTTGAATGAAATTAGAGAAATAGGTACTTTGTGGTGAAACCCCCAAAACCACATTTTACCCTATTTTCCTATGTTTTATTTTGGTGAACCTGAGTTTGATCATTGCATTTTTTGATTTTGGAGTCCTCTTTCATCCTATATTTAGAGATTGTTTTCATTTGGATCTCTTTGCATTGAATTGAGTCTCATTCAGGGTGTCTTGTTTGTATTTAACCTTGCATTTCATTTAGGGTTTTTAGGATTTCATATTTTCATTCTCCAAATCTGAAAATATAAAAAAAATAGTCATTTTGCATATCATTTACATAGCATTTCATGATATTCATTTACATTTAAAAATTGAAAAAAAATTGTATATCAAAACTAGGTTTTCTACGTTACACTCATTTTGTCACATTTTGCATTTGCATTCAACCTTCATTTCATAAAAAAATAAAACTGTAACTTGTCGTATCAGATCAGAATCTAGAAACCACTGAAACTAACTCAAAAATCTGTAATTTTATTTCTAAAACCCTAATCTATGACCCATTCATCATAGGGTGAGTCAGTCCCTAATCAGGGTCATTTCCTTATTTTTTAGGCATTAAAACATTCATTTTTGCATTTCTATTTGTTGTTCTTATATTTTTGTTCCTGTTTGCAAAATTTCTATTTCTTCAATTTGGTCATATTTAGCTTAATTTGATAAAATTAGTGCATTGTGTAATTTCAAAATTACATAAATACAAGACTTAATTTTCAAGTTTTGGCATACTGCAATCAAAAAATTACCTTGTTTAGAATCTAAAAATTGCATTTACATATTGCATTTTAGGTCATTACATTGCATTTCACCCTCTTTCCATTTTGGGTTGACATTGAGTTTTTGAATCTTATATGAGCTTTACAACTTGGTGTCCTATTATCAATAGTATTGTGAGATTTAGTTCAAGACTCATGTCATATCGTGGTACACCATTCACTGTGGATCTTAGGTTTTCCAACTCTTTCACTAATAGTGTTGATTATCAACCCTCTATTGATCATAGCCTACATACCTCATTTCTAATGAATTCCTTACCTACAACCAATTTCCATGATGTTGTTCATGTCCCACAAGAAAGCATAAGAAGAATGGATGAAGGCCTATAAAAGTTACAAGACTTTGTGCATACTGAAAACATGGACACTAGTATCATTCTTACTTTCGATAATCTAAGGAAAATGATTGAAACTGAACATGGAATGGAGATTATGCAAGGTATATGTCATCTTGTTAATAATACCATCCCTACCATGACTAGTTGTGCTCAATATTTGGGGTATACTCAAAATTGAGGTGGAAATAGAATTCATCCTTCCACAATCCCCATCTCTATTCCTACATACACTAGTACTCATGTTACCACAACCATTCAACCTACTAGCAATGTCAACACTTCCTTAGGTATTTCCACTAGGAATCCCTCTACATTTGTGCATTCAAATCTCATATCTCCTCAATCACCCCCCTCACAAACCTACAATTCACTTACCCTCCACAAACATAAACCACTCCACCTTATTCTCGTCCATATCACAATACCAATAATTATCCAATCCTTAACACACTTTTGCAAAACATGTCATCCCTTCATAAAAAAATCACCACACTAAATCAAAACAACAATGGAAAACCTTCACAATACATCAAAATCAATTTTTTATCCTTGGAGATATTGAGAACACAAATGCCACAAGGTATAGAGGTTCCTAGGTTTGAGAAATATGGTTGGAAAGGAGATCCTATTAGCCATATTTTTGCTTACACATCCCTATGAAGTGATTTCATTTTTGAAGACAAAATCTTGGCTAAGATATTTCTTACATCCTTGAAAGATATTGCTTTAAAGTGGTTTTTCTCCTTACTGAATAATTTAATTTGTTCATTCAATGAACTTATTGATGCCTTTTACAACCACTTCCAAATTCATATGGGTCCCAAGATGACTTTAGCTGACATGATAAAATGTAAACAAAAGGATGATGAGAAATTCATTGATTTCATAGCATGATATCAAATTCTCTATTCATAAGTAAACATTAATATTCTTGATGATGACCTTCATAGAATATTTATTTCCAATTTACAAGACAAAATTAAAACTAAGCTTGAGATGATGAGATTTCACTCCTTCACACAGTTATGCACAACCCTTCATGATTATCATAATTACGTTAGTAGTTGTAATGTGAAAAATCCACATAGTCATCCTAAAAATTCTAAATCTACACCTCAAAATAGTTACCAACCTTTCAAGAAATAGAAAAGGGGATTTTTACAACTTAATTCCCCTCAACCAAATCAACAAGTTGATAACCAAGTGGATTTTATAAAGATGAAAATTCCTTTTTCCTTTGGGGACAGGAGTAGAAAATTTACCCCTCTAGTCGACACCCTTCATAATATCATGCTACAACTCTTGAACAAGAATATGATTTCCTTACCTCTTGTTAGAGCTCCCCATCCTAATAAATGGTTACCCTAAAACTATATATCAAATGCTTATTTCCATTTCTACTAACAAAATGGATATGATATGAAACATTGTAAGCATCTTAAACATCTTGTGCAAGACCTCATTGATTCTAACCGACTTCAAATTAAAGGTGTGAATGATCAAGGTAATAAGTTTGTAGCTCCTACTAACCAAAACATACAAATCTTTACCAATCTCATGCCAAAACACACTATTTCATTTGTCAAATCCAGTGAAACAAAGAATGATGTGATGAATGTTGACAAGGATGATGAATACACAAAAGATGATGTCCAATGAGGACAAAATAGAAAAATTAGTAGCGTTTATTGACACTAAACCTCATAAGGGTCAAACCAAAATGCCCCTTGATATTGCTTTCTCAAAAAATGACATAATCAAACATGCACCTGATGGTCCTCTTTACATAGTTGGAAGAATTAATGACAAGCCTACTAATGGGATATTATTGATCCCATCTATGTGGATAACGTGATCACTAAAGAATTCCTATTTGTGCATGAAATCTATCATGACACATATGAAAGATCGAAAGCATGGATCAAAATTCATAATGGTTTTGCTTGCCTTGTGATTGGCTCGATAAATATCCCTCTAAAGGTTGGACCAAAAAGATTAAATATCTTATTCACCATCATCCTGATGTTGCATCACCTTCATGTGAATTTAGGTTATTCATGGCTTCACTCTATGAATACCATCCCGTCATTTGTGCATAAATATTTTAAGTTTCCCTTTGGAAATGAGATCTTTATTATGCACCATAGTGGCTTTAATCCTGTGTCTTCCCGTGGGAACTTTTCATTGGATTTATTTTGTCTCAAGCCTATTGAACCTATTAGACCTCATGAGGAACTCTTTTTCAAAGCATACGAAAAGTTAAGGCAAAGCATATAGCGGAATTATCCCTTAGAAATATTCCACAACCCGTGATTGAGCCACCTATCATTGATGAAACCATGATTGAACCAAAATCCCTTTAAAATATCCAAGAGCAGACTATGAAAAATCTTCCTACCATTTCCTATAAGAGACCACAAGATAATCAAAATAATCTAGTTGTGCCTCCTAAGGTAATTTTTTTTACAAATCCAAAGATAAATTGGTTGAACAACCTCCCATGGTTCCTTTTTTTCCTCCCTTAAGGGAAGAAAATAAACCTATAGTTGACAAACTTGCTCCTACACAATCTCAAATTGAAAACAAAATGAGAAGAAATCAAAATTCTAGAGAGAATAGGTGTAGATGTCATGCTATTGCTCATATATTACAAACTAAAGAAGAACATAGCAACATAGAAAATCAAAATCCAAAATTACCTAAAGAAATGCATGATGATTTTATACCTTCACCGCAACATAAACAAGAACCTTCTCGGGACATTATCATTCAACCTCCTGATGTGATTAATTTATATGATGACATTGATATTTCAAATATTGGTGAACAAGTGGATAATGAGCTTAATTCATCGTTCTCTTCTATGACGGGTGATCCCATAATATTGGTTTACAATTTTTGGGAAAACTAGACACTAAATTGATTTTTTTTAACTAAATCTTCACTTTCGAGCACCTATAGCGGCTAAACCGTGAGGAATTTTAAGATGATGCAAACTAGTGATTTGTGAAATTTTGTCTATAGATTCTAAATATATTTTTTTCAAAAAATTTGGAATCATATTGCACTTCTTTTTCCATCTCCTTCGAAAACTAGTTTTTTTCAGTAAACAACATTTTAAGCAGTGGCGTTCACCGTATACAACACATTTTATTTTCAATGAAGGATTAAATTCTTTTTTTTTGAATTTAGATTTGTAACTATGATATCTAGCTCTTTCATTTGGTTTCATAGTGTTTTATTGAATTTTTTTCCTTAATCAAGTTTTGAAGTCAAACCAATTACAATTCAAACATAGGTAGACTGTATACAACATAAATTTTAATGTATGTATCAAAATTCAAAAATTTTAATGGGTCAAGGACATCAATACCTAGCCTGAACATATTTTTTTATATTTTATCTTGATAATCTGCTGTTTTTCCACATGTGCAGAATAGAGAACTTGATTTTCGGTGAAAAACCTATGTTTAATAAAACTAAAAAATAAAATACATAATAAAACTAGAACATATTAAAATTATGTTTGATGGATAGCTCATTCCAAGGACTATCATTATCTAGTTGGGTCTCTGAATTTTTCTCCATTTTCATCCACTAATTGAGCTTTGAAAGACAATTTTTTATAGGAATTTACTAGCTTGTTGGGAGACATGGGCAAATGGGGGGTTTGCTTGAACCAGTGTTCAAACGAACCCCCAAAAAATGTTCGGTCGAACATTGGTTCGAGCGAACACATGTTTCTTTGAAGCCCTTTAAAATAATCCATAAAATTTTGGTTAGGGGGGTTCGATCGAACCCTCATTGTATACATACAAAATTCAAACAATTTTTTCAAGATTTATTTGCATTTTTCCGAGCTCAGAGAAGACTCTAACCCTCATGCTTATGGGCGTGTCGGCGTCAGTCTATAAAAAAGAGAAAGGTGACAATTTCTAGGTGAAAAGCGAGTAATTTTTTTAGAAACTTATAAATCTTATTTTTTATTGTTGCATTTCTTATTCAATAAATTATCTATGAGGCAATTGGTCTAGAAAGTTTTTCACAATTCTTTTGCCATGGATTTTTTTCATTTTGGAGGAGAATTTGTTTTGAGTCATTTTTAATTTGAAGAATAAAATGGGACAAAAAGAAATAAAATAAAATAAGGCTCAACGAAAAGATTCAAAATAAAAAGAAGAAAAGAGGTGCAAACAAAACTTGATAAATTATCATAGAAGGAAACAAGTTACATGTTTATTTCTTCTTTCTCTCTCGTCAAATATGGGTAAATTTATTTACTTACAATAGTGGGTTGATCAAATGTCTTATCTAACAACAAGGAAAAATGCATCAAATAATTGATATATAAGAAAATTGAAGGTTCCTCATTTCAATTTTATGAAAATGAAAACTCAAATGCACATCCTCAATGAGCTCTATAAAACTAAAATCTGCAAGTTATCACTAGATTTCATAGTACTGTATTACCCTCAATTTCCTCTCTTTCTATATAAACAATTATTTATAGCATCAATGGTTCATATTTATACATTCTTACTTTCAAAGTTTCTTCATTAGATCCATGATACTTTATTACAACTCTATATTCTTCTTCTATGCTACAACCTTCCTTTTTATCACCATCTATCCTTTCTTGCACATCCTTGATTTTTTTATTCTACATCATCATAATTTATTATTCCTTCATATTTCTTATCTTGAATGTATTTATTATTGTTACATGAGCTCATGTGCATTCTTCTTCAATTTCACTTAGCATCACTTTTTCATTCTCTACTACTGTCTCCTCCTTCTTGAAATACTCATTTTGATCCTAGGGCATTCATCTTCCTTCCTTACTTGGAAATAACCAATATGTAGTGCCCCACCTTTTTTGCATTCTATTAATAATATTTCATATATCTCCTACATCCTTTAAAATAGGTTTCTAAATTTTCAGTACTCTATCTAATCTCCATATCAATTGCAAACATAATTATGGTGCCTACTACTACTCTTTTATGAATCCTTATACTAAATTCTCTACTAGTTTTGATCTAAAATATATTCTCTTTATTTGTATTTTTTTGTAGCACCCGATTTTTTATCTATCTATATTTATGTCCTTCTTTATCCTTATATTTATTTCATCCAATTGTGTATCATCAATATCAATGGTAGAATCACCATATTTCACTATTATTTCCCCCTCTATCTTAGTATCTCCCTTTGTATCAATCTTAGGAAGCTTCCTCAATGAATACAGCCATCTAAATACATCATCTTCTTCTACATCTCTTTATTTTTCTATCTTCTTTTCATAATCTTATTCCATATTCATATTCAATGATATATGCACTATCTAGCCCTCCATATAAAATGTCAATTCTTCTTTTTGGGAGTCAAATATTTCATTAAATTGTACAAACCAATTTGAGATTAACCAAAATTTTAAAAGCATCCAAGAGTCCTTTCATCTCAAACACCTCAAAATTTATTTTTCCTTTAAACTCAATAGGTTGACCTTTATATTCTACCATGTGCTAATGAAAATTTTGGATGCTCCCTCATCTAGTACTATATCATAGGGAGTATCATGTAAATTTGATTTCCCAAGATCCTCCCAATTTATTTTAAGAATAATTTTAAAATCTACTCCTAGGTTTATTAATATATTTTTCATTCATAAAAATAAGTTCTATATGATTGTTCCCATTTAAAAATATTAAGATGTGAAAGAGATGCATTTTTTTGTAACTATTTTGTTCTAATTAATGTCTATTCTAACATGTTCCAAGCCAAACATTAAATTATTTGAGAGTTGAAATTTATATATATTTGCTATTTTATAACATGAAAATTAGATTTTTTGGCAGTAATATAGGGACTCAAGGTTGAGACACAAATCCTAATGATCTCCTATAATAGGATACCTTAGAAGAAAAATAAAATATTTAAATACTATCAACTATATACTTAGATATAAAGAGGCTCATAGACTTACCACACTATCTAACAACATGCTAATTTTATGGAAATCATAACATTCTTATGTTATAACATGACTGAATTATAGTTTGATAGTAACAAGTCTAAAGCTTATTCACCAGCATGCATAAATTCAATTGCATTAAAACATGAAAATATGATAGTGCTACCATGTTGTAACAAACTCATATTTTTGATGAAAAATAGTCATGAGTAATGTGTGTTATTTTCTTCATAATAGGATAGAATTATTGTGTGAGTGTATTTTTGTTGATTTGGGGTAATTTTAATTTAATGAATCATTTTTCTATAACAGGGAAGGGGAAATTTTCCTTAATTTTTTAGCAATTTGAATTCAAAATTAAATTACTTTTGTTTTCATTTATGTTGAATCATTTTATAATTAAATTAGAAAATTTCAATTTGTCAACACCTCCAAACACTCATCTAGTCAATAAATTATGCATGGTAAATTTTATGTTGAATGAAATGCATAAAATAACCCCCTCAATTTCCTCTATCAATTCCAAGGCATTCTGTTCATTATCAAGTATAGATTTTAGGGTGTCTCAAAAATAAAAAAAAAGAAACTTCAAACATTAGGAGAAATCTTTAAAAATATGCATTGGAAAGCTTTTGTAACATCATTTGAGTTTATAATATCTATAAAAAAATAACATAAATATGTAGGTGGAAAAATTTTAGATATATATAGTGAGCTCATGAATAGTATGAAATAAAACTATCATGTAAAAATGTGAAAGCCAAGAAACTATAGACACTCAAATTTTTCCTCGCAATCATCTCATTATCGTTCATGTCCATTTGCATTATCATTTGCATTATCGTTCATGTTCGTTTGCATTATCGTTTGCATTATCGTTCATGTTTGTTTGCATTATCATTTGTATTATCATTCATGTCCATTTTCATTATCATTTGCATTATCATTCATGTCCATTTGCATTATTTTTCATGTCTATTTGCATTATCGCTCATGTTCATTTGCATTATTTTTCGTGTCCATTTCCATAATAAAGGATAATCATTAATAATAAATCTATTATCATAACCATCAAATATCGTTTCATAATAAACTAATTATCATTAATAATTTCATTTGCATGAATCATTAAATTATTAGATGATTAAAATATTAAATAATTATCATCTCATTACCATTCATAGTGCATAGTAAATCATAAACATTTCATGATCATTCATAAACTGTTTTAAATCATTAATCATGATATCGTTTCGACAATCATTTTCATTGCATTTTCATAAATAATCATTTAAAACATTAAAATAAATGTTACATAAGTCATTTACATAATCCATATTCCATTAAATCCATAATAAAATGTATTATTAAATCATTTTCATTCACATTTATAAATACATTTAGTCACTTCATTTAATCATTCACCATGCATTTGTTTTCCTTTTAAATCATTTTCACTTACATGCATCTCATTTTAAATAATTATCATCTCATTACCATTCACAGTGCACATGATAAATCATAAACATTTCATGATCATTCATAAACTGTTTTATATCATTAATCATGATATTGTTTTGACAATCATTTTCATTGCATTTTCATAAATCATCATTTAAAACATTGAAATTAATGTTACATAAGTCATTCACATAATATATATTCCATTAAATCCATAATCAAATGTATTATTAAATCATTTTCATTCACATTTAGAAATGCATTTAGTCACTTCATTTAATCATTCACCATGCATTTAATTTCATTTTATCATTTTCACTTACATGCATCTCATTTTAAATAATTATCATCTTAGTACCATTCATAGTGCATAATAAATCATAAACATTTCATGATCATTCATAATATTTTTTATATCATTAATCATGATATCGTTTCGACAATAATTTTCATTGCATTTTTATAAATAATCATTTAAAACATTAAAATCAATGTTACATAAGTCATTTACATAATCCATATTCCATTAAATCCATAATAAAATGTATTATTAAATCATTTTCATTCACATTTAGAAATACATTTAGTCACTTCATTTAATTATTCACCATGCATTTGTTTTCCTTTTAAATCATCTTCACTTACATGCATCTCATTTTACTACACAATGTGGGATTTTAAAATCTCCTTTTTGCAAATATTTTGTCCCACATTCATTTCTCTCAATCTCTCCATCCTCGAAAACATCTATTTAAGGAGGTTTTCCTCTCATTTTTACCACCACGCTCCACATTACACTACACACTACTCTTGCATATAATTTACTTTGGGACGTCTTGTTGAAGACTGAAAATTGGAACTACTAACTAATTTTCTGCAAGATGATTGATTGAAGACTTGATTTATAAACCGATTGTCTTTTAGTTTAGAACACATTTCGATTGGTGATTTAAAATGAACATCTGTCTTCCATCATATAGATTTAATTAGGGGGTGAATGAACACTGTTTTTTATGCTTGAGATGATAGGGAGTATGCTCTCACCTTGTGCAAACTTGGTGATCAAAAACCAGACCCATCTTCTTTGTATGTGTTTAATACCTTAGAGGGGCCTTGCTTACAAGAGGGAACAACTCCAACTGGTTTTTCGCTCGGGTTGGTATATAAAAGGATAAGACTAAACTGTCAAGTCCTCAAGGTATGTAGGCCTTAGCCATGTAGTGCCATTCAAAAATGGGTACCTATCTTTTCTTTTAAAGGTATACGAGCCCCTAGTAGAGTGGTTAAAGCCTTAAGTGGCTTTTTATTCGCTCGTGAGGTGCCATGTCCCCAAGTATTCACTAGAACCCTCTTGTTTTATAAATCCAAAATCCCTTCTATTCATTGGTGCATAAATGGTTGTTGCCAAGGCATCCACATTCTCCTAGTTCTTAGTAGAGGTGAAGAGTCTATCATGGGATATTTATGAGAGCTTGAAGCTTGGTTGACCCGAGAACTGAGTACCATGTTGGGGGAGCCAGTTTTGGCCAAGCTTCTAAGTCACCCGCTAAGAATAAGTGCAGCTGGGGAAACCCACGTGGAATCTAGTGAATATAGTCCTCACCAACCTTAGGATTTTTGCTTGTATTGTTAAAAATAGAGCTCAAACAAACATCACACCTAGTACTTGGAACCACCTTAAACCTTGCAAAATCCAAAAACATCAAACAAAAATAACATACAATATGAACCTATCACTTAGATTTCTTCCGGCCATCATCCTTTAGGTCTGATTTTTCAATCCTTGCATTCCACCTAGTCTTTCCATCGCATATAGTCCTTGCATATTCATATCCCTTTCATCTTAGTCCTTACATATTCCTAGTCTTGCATACATAGATCACATCACATAGTCCTTGCATACATATATCATTCCACCTAGTTCTTGCATGTACAACCCCTTACATATCAAGATCATCTCACCTAACCTTTGCATATTCATCATTGATCAAATATAACCCTTAGCTTGCATTTCGACTACTCTTCCTAAGTCTCAAAATCAACCCATTGGCTATCTATCACCCACATCACTTAAGGTTTACAATCCTTGAGCTAGGGAACATACCATTATCCTTGATTAGGGAAATCCTTTTAGAGTCCATCATCCCCTACATACCCTCTCTTGATCATTGGTCCCTTGTGTTTATCCATCATAACACAATTCAAGCCTTGCATCATAACCAACTTTGGACATAGATGTTCCTTTAAGCTCTTTCATTCTTAGCTTATCACTACTCACAATGAATGACAAACCAAAATCCAGTGAATCTAAACATCCCAAAATAAACAACGATATTAGAATCAAAGATCATAGACCCTTTTATTTACAACCAGGTTACAAGCAATCTTCTAAGACATCAAAACTTGCACCTACAAATGATCCCATTTTGGATTAGCTTAGAACATTGAGGCAAGAATTGGACACTCTTAAGAAGAGTAAAACATCAACAAGAAGAGTCAAAAATCCAAAAACATTAGAAACATTTCAAAAATAAACAAATCTATGTGTCCTCCAAGTCAAGTTGTCCACATCATCTCCAAGTCAAACTTCTCATCCTCTTTTTCATCCTAGCCATTGAATTGTCATTTAGACCTCACCACCATCTCTACAATCTACCCCAATATGCTCCTTAGTCAAGTTGAATGTCAATTAATCCACAAAATGTCAAGCCTAAAAATCCCTAGACTTGAAAAGAGAATTCATCAATTTCCTCCATACCAACCATGCATAAGCTTTCATCCTCTATCCACCTACCTTCACTATCAAGAATCATCTAAGTCAATCCATGCCATTAATACACAGTTCAAGTGTCCACTTATCACCCTTATCCTCTATTCTTCATTCAGAGCCTATTAATTACTTATCATCTATTTTCAAATGCATTTTTTCCATAGAATTCTTAGGTTCAAGAATATTTGATTTCATTTGATTTCATATGTTCAACTCCACTTATATATCATCATCTCTCACTTTCTTTGCACAATATTTTGTGACATGTAGAAATGGCTCAACAAGTAGGAAGTTCTCAAGTAGAAGTCGAGCCAAATATAGATATTGGATCAAACGAATCAGTTGAAGAACACATGGACCTTGAAGATAGGGATGAGGCCTCCCAAGTTCAAAAAATGCATGTTGGAGAAGGGTCCGGATCAATTCCTTCTATTGGTATGGATGAGCATATAAAAGTAGCTAAAAAGGTGGGGAAACAAATTTCTTATAGAAATTTAGATCATTTACTTAAAATGGATATGGAGAAACTGAAATGCTATGCCAACCAACCTAAAAATAGGATTAAGAGGTCAATGACTAAATCTATAAATGGAATAATCCATGATCATTTCAATCATTTTGAAAAACTTGAAAAAACCCAATTGTTATCACGTTTACTTCTTCGTAATGAGATGAAATAGTCATTACAATTGTTTGGTGTACATTCTACATCGAATAAGAGGAAACACATGAGACTACAAAATGATATTTTTGAAAATGTTAAAAAAAGGTTTAGATTCCATTGGAAAAAGATCTCGATCAGTGGATAAGGCCATTACAAGAAGTGTGATTTTGACATTTGTTTTAAATAAAGATATATCAAGAAAAAGAAAAAATGTCAACACTTTCCACTAAATTTGTTTATAGTAGAACCACACTAATAAAATATGAGAAAAAGAGAAAGGTTTTGGATGATAGTTTTGAAGGCAATTGGGAAATTATGTGTAGAGGTCCCCATTCTGATAGGATTGAAGATGTTGTTAGGAACTTGATCTCAAGTTTTTGAATGATCAGGCTCGTCCATTATCAAATACTAGAGATGTTATGAGACAAAATATTGGGCCTGGTATGTATGAAGAACATATTAAACATTGGTAGACATAACACAACTTGATATGTATATGAACTTTTGTAATATGTATCCTCATATAAAGATTGGGAAAACTATGTTTGTAAGGTTAAAGTCATATTATGTGAAGATAAACAAGTTTTTTGAAACTTGTTTTTTTTATCATATTGAATTTGATCTCTACTATCAGTTGTTTCGAAAGATGAGAGAAGAAAGTTATGGTTTTCAAAATGCACCTCCTAAATAGGTAAGTTTGTTCATAAAGGATCTATTATGTGATCATGAAAATGGACCTCAAATAAAATGCATAAAAGGACTGTGAAACATGTGGAAATTTGGCTAACTTTCCTTCAAAAAATGAAGATGCTGACCTAACAAAGACAATAAATTGCAAGATTTACAATTATGTAAAGTTTCAAATAAATTTTGGGAAATAATCCACAAGGTTAAACTATGTAGAGGAGGAGATACCTATTGGGAAATTTATGGAAGATTTTGAAAAATAGATACAACCATACAAACAACATTCCTTTTATGCTAAGTGGCAAGCACAATAATTTTAAACATTAAGAGATACTTTCCCACTTGGAATAGTTCTATCAGTAGTTGAATTTGCAGAAAATTACTCTTTTGTACATCAAAAAGAGATTCAATCAAAATAATACTTTTCAAAGATCACTATTATAGTTCATGTGTGTTTTTGGCATTCACAATTGGAATTGGATGGTGTTGAAAGTATAGCTGAACAATGGGTCATCAAAAAAGAATATCATTTTTATATTAGTGATGATAAAGAGCATGACACACTTTGTGTACACCATTTCTTTACTTTTTTTTTTTTTGAGAATTTGAGAAGTAGGGTGTAAAATTTGAAAAGAATTTTGTATGGTCAAATGGATGTGCGACACAATTCAAACCATCACAGATATTTTATGCACTATCTAGATATCATAAATTTACAACATACCACATGTTTGGAGTTTCTTTGAGAGTGGGCACGAAAAAGGTGAGCATGATGGCACAAAAACTTACATCAAACGTGCTTTAATAAAGCATCAAATGAGTTATTTAGAAGATCATATATATAATGCACATGATGTTGTTGAATGGTGCAAGAAAATTTTTGCATCAAACGAGGTTGACACATCTTCAAGAACAAACTAAAACATTCCACATAGAGTGTTTTGGGAGATATCGGGTATGTATAAATTACATTTTCAAAAAAATATATTTATTTAAATTTAGAATTTATATATATATATATATATATATATATATATATATATACGCACATGTTTGTTCACATGATTTTTTTGCAAGTAAATTTATCTAGGTGTGGATAGAATAACAATGCATTGATGCAAGAGGGTAGACAAAACAAGATATTTGCATTGTGTTATGAGTTCAGATAGTCACCCTGGATGGACATTATAAACAAGGGATTACTCTTGTTTCTGCACTAAGTGCATTACGGGAAACTCTCATGCGTGCAAAAACCAAGAACTTGAAGATGTTAGTAAATGGGATATGGTGCCACTATTTGTTTCAAACACATACAACAAAAATGAGGATGAAAGATTTCAAGACATTCCTTTGATTTGAATTGATTATGATCATATTTTAGGATTGGTTAGAAATGGCATATGTGTAAGTTTTCAATATTTTAAATATTATATAGATTTAATGATCTTTAAAGTCTAGAGACAATTCTAATTTTTTTAGAACTTTATTGTGTAAATTTGGTGTACATGAGATGTTTTTGCAATCATAGTAGAGCCTAGAAACATAGAAGGTGTTAGCTATTATTTGCTGTGTTGCACAAAAGAGAGGAATAAGCTAACACAACCTAAAACAATCGATGGAATGTTATTTCCCATAGGTGAGTTTGAATTTAAAATTATATATATACATTGTGTAAATGTGTACATTATCTTAAAAGCATTAAATATATTGTACAAACCTTGAGCATGAAAAATGTTGTAAACGTGCACATGTCTTACCTTAGGTTCATGTTTACTATGCAAGTTTTGTTGTAGTGCAAGGGATATATCTAAAAAAAGTCAAAGTTGTTCAACATGGGATTTATTTTGTTGACTATCAAGTTGATAGCAAGGTATATCAATATGGTCACCTAATAATTGCTACCGCCCTGCATATTCATGTAGTTCCACATGCACGTGGATGAAGAAAATGGAGACTAGATAGTGATGACCATCAAAAAAATTTACATGTTATTCAAGAGCAGGTTGAACCAGAATTTTCAAGTTCACTTGTACATGTACATACATGTTCAAGTGAGAACTTATAGTAACTGGTTTGAACTCTGGATTGATTTAGTTACTTATAATATATGTTGATGACAAGTGTTAAAATTTGCTTGGACACAAATTAGTGGTTGAAACACATTGGGAACCTTAAATTGAGTAGATATTTCCAATTACATATTTATTCCATGGAATTCAAGTACCTGTTCAAGAATATTTGATTTCATTTGAAAGTTCATCTCCACTTATAGAGAGCCTAAATTTCAATTATTTGTTCCATGGAATTATTATGTTCAAGAATCTTTGATTTATGTTTGAAATTTCAATCCCACTTATAACATCATCTCTCACTTTTTTCAATTTGCATGTAAACTCATAAATATGCTTTCAATACTTGTTTGAAACCTAGTGAAGTTTTTAAAAATCATTTAGCCTAAATTTCAATTATATAAAATATTTGTTCCATGGAATTCTTAAGTTTAAGAATGTTTTATTTCATTAAAAATTTCAACTCCACTTATAGCTAGAAAAGTTATTATAAATTGATTCAAGAATTAAATGCTTAATTTTATGTTAGTACATAATATGTAAACCTTGTTACAACAATTGAAAAGTTTATATCTATTTAATATGACTATCTATTTAAAGGTGAAAATATTATTGTATTTTCCTTTATATAGAAATTAAATAGAACCTTGAAAGAATATAGTTCTTTTGTACTTGTATTAATTTTGATGGGGTAAATATTAGTGCTTGTAACTTGTAGTAATTTTGATTAGGGCCTCATCTTAGTTGTAGTACTTTTGAGTTTAATATCAACATCATGAGTATTTAAACAATGAATATTTTCTATACTATATTTATTGGTCCATAATGAGTATTCTATAGTATCTAAGGGTAAACCCACAAAAGTGGTTTACAATTTGAATGAGGAAGGAAAACTTGCAAAAAATAACCCCATGCCAAAAAGTTTCATTCTTGGGGTTCGAACAAACTCATTGGTTCAAACGAACCAAAAGAGGGTACGCTTGAACCTAGGTTCGAACGAACCCATTTAATGCATCCCACCAAAAAATAAAATTAAAACCCCTTTTTGAAAGGGGGTTTGCTCGAACCAGGGTTCGAGTGAATCCCCCTTTTCCATGATTCCTACTCTTTTCCACAAAAAAAATCAAAATTTTTGCACTTGTGAGCTCAAGTTGAAGATGAAAATGGCAGAGAATTCATAGACCCAACTGGAATCAGGTAGTCCTCAGAATGATCTATCCAATGACTATAATTTTAATATGTTTTGGTTTTATTATGTATTTTCTTTTTTAGTTTTATTAAACATAGATTTTTCACCAAAAATCAGTCTCTCTATTCTACACATGTGGAAAAATAGAAAATCATCAATTTTTTTTAAAAAAATATATGAGTACACCAGATATTGATGTCCTTGATCCAACAAAAATAAATAAAATTGTGACATACATAAAAATTTACACTGTATACGGTCTGCCTATGTCTGAATTGTAATTGGTTTGAATTTGAAACTTGATTAAGGAAAAAATATTCAATAAAAAACTATGAGACCAATTGGAAGCACTAGATATCAAAGTTACAAATCTAAATTCAAAAGAATTAGAATTTTATCCTTCATGGAAAAAAAATTATGTTTTATACGGTGAGCATCACTCCTTAAAAATATTGTTTGCTAAAAAAAACTAGTTTTCAAAGGAGATGGAAAAA
>VCHN02000014.1:36580786-36668770 GCA_007115665.2 Sequoiadendron giganteum
AGGTGGTTTAATTAAGTGATAACTAAATTAATGTATTTAGAAGATTAGGTAGTATTACACACTAATCAAGATAATTTAGCCTCACTCATAGACACAAGTGCTCATTTAGGCTTGGGATGAGTGGGAAGGTATGGAATGGAAAGGTTATCTACCTTGTCCTTATGAGAGGTATTTGATTTTGTATGAGTGTGTATGGGGGCCGGGATTCAGTTGAGGTCACCAGAATTACCAGAACCTATGGAGATTCCCAGAGGAGATCTCATAATGAGTTGTGCAATGACACTCTGTCTAGGACAACAATTGTTATTTTTTTTAATAAGTATGGTGTTCTTAACATACTTGATCTATTTTATGTCTGGAAGCAATGTGACCATGTTAGCGTTGGACTTGCATAGTTCATTTGATTGGTTGTGTCAGTATGAGTCACCTTGTGGTTAGTGGTTGTAGAATTTGTCCATGTTATGTTGTTACTATCTCCTAGAATGGGGGGTGGGCCTTTGGGTATCACTTGGTTGGGTGGAACATGCACCATACACTGTTGGGTCCCCCTTTGATCTTCAGTACTTGGTGGCGAGGTATCCAGTTGGAGAGCTCGTGATTCCTGTTTATAATTCAAGCAATGTATTTATTTCAATTTGAATCATGTTATTTTACCCCTCATATGTTTATGAGGTGGATTTATGTATATTGTAACACATTTTTAATATTGCCTCATTCTGGAAATGACTGATGTAACCTTTTTATTAAGTTAATGAATATGGAATTTGGTATTATATATCTCTATATGTTATGTTGTATCTTTATGTTGTTTAAATACTTATTTCTTATTGTCATTAAATGCTATGGATATATACTAATGTATGTGTGGGTTTAAGTAATCTATGTTACATAGCCTTAGAGGTTGTTGTCAATTGTAGGTGAATATGTAAGATCATTAATCTTTTAATAAAAAAAAAAATTGTATGCTTTTATAGTGAATTGAAACTTCCTCTAGGGTTACGTGGCGGGGTATTACACATGGTATCAGAGCCTAGGTTTAAACACTGGGTTCTCTACGATTATGATGTACCAATTAAGCTTTAGTTTCATAGGTTTTCAAGTGTTACCTTGTCTAATACCTTTTTTTGTCTGTGTAGGATTATGCCTCCCAGATGAGGAATTCAGAGGACGAGGGGTGGCTGGGTAGGCGGTCATGATCGGAGTCAACATGACTCTCCTCCTTATGTTACACATATTCCAGATCAAGAGGAGCAACATGTATCACTTAATGTACTAGGGGGTGGTGATAGACAAAAGGATCCTTTAGGGATTGAAGCCACACACAGAGCATTTGAGGAGGCATTAGCACTCCTAGGTCTAAGACAGATAGATGCACAGGCTAATCCTGGTGTGAGGGAAATTTCAGCACAGACAAAGACGTTAGCCTCTTCATATATGAGAGACTTACTCTGGGAATGACCACAATGGTTTGATGGAGTAGGCAATGGATTAGAGGCTGGGAGTTGGCTTATAGGTCTCGATCAGTGCTTTGCTATGCACCCTTACGATAGTAGTACTAAAGCGCGGTGTGCTATCATGCACTTGCGGGGGTTCACATCCACATGGTGGAGGCTGGAGGAGAAAAAGCTCCACATTGATATTAATACAATGTCTCAAGAGATATTTCTTGAATGGTTCAGAGCCCACTTCCTTTCTGACCATTGGCGTTAGCATAGAGGCGATGAGTTTCATGCCTTACGAGAGCTAGCCATGACCGTATACCATCACAAGAGATGTTTATATGAACTTAAACATTTCACAGGAATAAGTGATGACTCGAGGGGATTCCCATTCAACAATTTTTCAAGGGCTTGAATGCCCATATTAGTGGTGGTGTGAGGGTCTTTGAACCCAAATCTATGGAGACAGTTGTGGAGAAGGCACAACTTGTGGAGGAGAATTTGACCATGGCACTGGGAGGCCATACAAGTATATTTTTTTGAATTGGTTTAGGTGCTGGGGCTAGTGCATGGGGGACAGACATAGGGAGTTGTGACTCCTATGACATAGTAGGGACTAGAACAAAGCGGTCAGCAGTAGGTATCTCAAGGGAAACGTAAGTGTTTCAATTCTAAGCAACTCACTCAGAGCTTTCAGTCCACTTTTAGAGGTAGTGTGCAATAGTCTAGCGCACCAACTAAAGGTAGAGGATATGGTAGAGGCACTGGTTGTTTCACATGTGGCCAGCAAGGTCATATTGCTAGAATGTATCCTAACAAGGGCACATCTGAGCTGATAGTAGGGGATGCAGGTAGAGGCCATCATGTATTCGCAGCGGTTGATAACTGATAGGAAAAGAATCAAGGTACCATTGTGGAGACATATGGTATGTTATTAGGTAACCCAATTACCATTTTATTTGATTCTAGAGCATCAGACTCCTTCATTTCTTCTTCTGTAGTGTCACGTTGTAGACTGGAGGTCGTAAGGCAAGTTGATAGGTGGCAGGTTGAGTTAGCCTCAGGTGCGAAAGTCTCATCACATTATTTAGTACCTGAGTGTAGATTGGAGGTTGGACCTCTCCTTACTACATTGGATCTTTGAATTATACCATTGGGTTCATATGAAATTTTCATAGGTATGGATTGGTTAGAGGCTCATTGAGAAATTATAGATTATCGACGTAAGTTGATTCGATGCATTAATGCATCTGGTAGTAAGGTTGATATAGTGGGGGTTCAGAGGCTGATATCCTTGAGGATTATCTCAGTTATGCAGTTGAGAAGATGTGTACAATAGAGATGTCAATTGTTCACTGTTACAGTGGAGGATTTGGGATTAGGAGATGGAGAGGAGAAAGTCTCTCTCGATAGTCACCCCATTCTTCAGGAGTACTCAGATGTCTTTCTAGATGATATTCTAGGGATGCCACCTCAAAGAGATATAGACTTGACGATAGACCTATTATTTGGATCGGAACCCATTTCATGAGCTCCTTACCATATGACCACTCAAGAGCTGAAAGAGCATCGCTTGTAGCTTGAGGAGTTGTTAGAAAAGGACTTCATTCACCCTACTATTTCTCCATGCAGAGCACCAGTTATCTTCGTGAAGAAGGACGGTTCACTTCGGTTATGCATTGATTACCGATAATTGAACAAAGTGACTATCAAGAATCGGTATGAGTTCCCTAGGATTGATGACTTGTTTGACCAGGTCAACGGTGCTATAGTCTTTTCGAGTATTCACCTTAAGTCAGGTTATCATTAGCTTCGTATTTTCAACTCAGATATCTATAAGATGATGTTTCATACGCGATATGGTCACTACGAGTTCACAGTAGTACCATTCAGGTTGACGAATGCACCTTTTGTCTTCATGAGTTTGATGAATGGAGTATTCTACACATACTTAGACAAATTTGTCCTTATGTTCCTAGATAAAATTTTGATATACTCCAAGACAGTGGAAGAACATGAGGAGTATTTGCGACAGGTATTACACTGTTTACGAGATAATCAACTTTATGCTAACTTGTCGAAATGTGAATTCTTCAAGAATGAGATCAAGTATCATAGTCATGTGATCTTAGGGGAAGGTATATCGGTGGATCCTTCAAAGATCCAAATGATCTTAGATTGGCCTGTGCCCACGATTGTGGCAGAGATTCGTAGCTTTATGGGGCTTGCAAGATATTATAGGAGGTTTTTACAAAGCTTCTCGAGGATAGGACATCCTATCACCTCCATTCAGAGGAAAGGGAAGATGTTTTCGTGGTTAGAGTAGTGCGAGATGACATTTCAGACTCTTAAGGAGAAGTTGACTAGTGCACCAATACTAGAGATAACTGATCCTACAAGGGACTTTGTAGTCTGTATAGATGCATCCTTAGAGGGGTTACGAGCAGTGTTGTTGTAGGAGGGTCGTGTTATTGCATATGAGTCATGAAATCTCAAGGATCATGAACTAAATTACCATACACATGATCTTGAGGTAGCGACATTTTTCCATGCATTGACTAGATGGAGACATTTTCTTCTTGGGCACAAATTTGAGCTTCACAGTGACCACAGGAGCCTTCAGTACATTTTCACATAGAAAAACCTTAATGCTAGGAAGAGGCATTGGATGGAGCTTCTCTGTGAATATGACTTCGAAGTGAAGTATATTCAGGGAAAGGAGAACGTCGTAACTAATGCACTCAGTAGACATAGGCACGAGATATTTGAGTTGACTCTTGTAGTGGATCTACGGAGTCGGATTCTTAATGTTCTTCTAGTGGACAATTGGTATCAGGATGTTAGGGCAGAGATTGAGGTGAGTAGACCTCTAGAGGGAAGGTTCTTGGGATAATCACTAGATGCAGATGGTTTACTGAGACATACGAAACACATTTACGTTCCTTCAGCAGGTGATCTTCATACTTTATTTTTGACTAAGGCACATCGTGCACCCTCTTCAGCCTATCCAAGGGTGAAGAAGATGCATGCAGATCTGCGTTAGTTGTATTTTTGGTTAGGGATGAAGCGTGACATTGCAGATTATGTAGCAAGATGTCTAGAGTGTCAGCGGGTGAAGGCTGAACACTAGTATCCAGCAACGCTTCTACAACTGCATCTAGTGCCAGAATGGAAATGGGATATGATCTCATTGGACTTCATTGTTAGTTTACCCAACTCCTCGTGATGACATGATGTGATTATGGTGACAGTCGATAGGTTGACAAAGGTAACACACTTCTCACCTATTCGCTCTTCCTATAATGCGTCATCTCTTGCTAGAGTGTTCATGGACATAGTGAGGTTACACGATAATCCACATCAGATTATTTCTGACAGGGATCCTATGTTCACCTCATCTATTTGGACTTCATTATAACATGCAATGGGGACACAATTGAACTTTAGTTTGGTGTATCACCCAGAGACAGATGGATAGATTGAGATGGTCAAGCAGATCCTTGAAGACATGTTGCATATGTATGTAATGGACCAACAAACACGATGGGAAGACTATCTCTATTTGGTAGAGTTTTCTTACAATAACAATTTCTAGAGTTCTATTGGAATGCCTCCATTTCAGGCTTTATATGGGCATCCATGTCGTACCCCCTTGAGCTGGGATTGACTAGAGGATAGAGTATTATTGGGTCCAAATATGTTGCAGGACATGGAGCAATAGGTGGTTTGGATTAGAGAGCATTTGGGAGCAACTCAAGATAGAAAGAAGAAGTATGTGGATACACAGAGTAGATCAATAGTTTTTTGTTGGTGACAGAGTGTTCTTGTAGGTGCATCCGTAAAAGAGTCCAATCCATTATGGAAAGGGTTCTAAGTTGGCACCTCGCTTTGTCGGACCTTTCGAGATACTCGAGAAGACTGGTCCAGTTGCTTACCGGTTGGATTTGCCACCTAGTCTTGCACGCATTCATGATGTATTTCATGTTTCTATTCTTTGGCCATACCATCCAGATATTTGTCATGTTCTTTATTGGAATTATTTATAGGTAGAGGATGGGCAGCTAGCTTTGGATCTTGTGGCCGTAACGGAGTACAGAACACTCGCTCTTTGGGGGCGAGATATTGATCAAGTTAGAGTCCAGTGGGATCCTAGGGATGATGCTTCATCCACCTAAGAAGATGCAACTAGGATGAGGGAATTATATCCCTACTTGTTTGCAGGCTTCCAAGAGTAAGCCTAACCCTAGGGGGGGAGGATGCAATACCCCTCCATTTTAGCTTCCTATTTAGACAACATTCCTTGCTTTGTTTTAGTTTTAGTTACTATGATACTTTGCATACTTTATCATGTGTGTTATTTGATCGCTATTTATAGAGCGACATACTATTTGTGTGATGTGGTGTATCTTATCTGATGCTTTATTTGATATGCTTTAATTGGAGTAAAATATTTGTTGCTTTAACATGTTTATTGTACATAATATATTTGAGTATTATGAATGGTTAGTTTTGATGAGTGTATTGGTGAAAGGGATGGGATCGCATCACTCGCTCATGAGTGCCCTGGGATTCTATGATTTCCTCTTCATGGTGTGTATTTTATGCCGCTTATATATATATGATGTGTGTTATCTCGTTATAGGTTTGTAGGTACATGACATCGACTCCACCTAGTTTCATAGGTTTCAGCATGTTGACCCAACAGTTAAGTTGAATGGGAGATAGTAGCTATGTAACATGTGTCAGGTCTACACCCTAGCCATAGTGTGTCATCTGTCGTGTTTTTTGTGTCATTGGTTGCCTTGTTTTAATATTATTCAATTTTGAAGGGTTCTAGATTATGAAAATAAATGTTAAAATTATGCATTAAATAATCTTGGTTTTTATTTAATTAATTTTAGACATTTTGATAGAAGCTTTGTATTTAAATTAATTAATAAAATTAAATTTATATAGTAAATTAAATTTAATCTGTGTGGTTAAATTTATTTATTAAGTAATTAAAGTTGATTAATTAAATGATTTATTAATAAAGTTGTTAAAAGGGAATTAAATTCAATTTGGAATAAAATTTGAATTTGAAATTATTAAATTATTTTGTGGAATTAAATTTGGTTGTTAAAAGATATTTGTTAATTGCTAGCATGTTATAGTTAAATTTAATGAAGAAGTTGTTGAAAATTTATTCATTGAGAAAATTTGGGATTTTTGGTTAAAGAAGAGGAATGCTTCTTCACGGGAGTGGGAGGATATTTTTGGAGGAAGATATTGTTGAAGAGGAATGGATTCTGAAAAAAATACAGAAGATTGTAGAGATTTCTTGGCTGTAGGAAATTTAAAAGAATTGATTTAGTATAGTTGTTGTGAATTTGGATACATAATTTGGTTCTAGAAATATTGTGTTGCTGGGAGGAAGCTGTGAAAGCTTTGGAAGAGGCTTAGCATCAAAAATTTAATTCTTCAAAAGCTTCTTGATACAGGTTCTCTTCTTGTGTAATTAGATTTGTTTTAAACTTGTATTGAATTTGTATTGTTGTAGTTAATTGTTGTGCTAGATCTATTAAGGAAAGTTAATTTGTTTTAGAAAAAGGAAATTTAAAGTTTTTGTTATTTCTGTGAAGAGATTTAGAAAATATTAGTTACAGTAAAAACCAAAGAATATGAACTATGATATTTGAGAAATTTATTAGATTTAAACTGTGAAACAAGTCTAGAGGAAAACAAATTTAGATTTTTAGAAAATTAAACCTTTGTAGTAAAAAGGAAATTGTGAAACCTCTGTATATTTTGCGGTGGAGAAACCCAAAAGATATTAGGAATTGATTAAAAACATCTGGAAGAAATTAGTGGATTCCTTTCATGTGTTTATATTTGAGAAAGTCATTTAAAAATTTATTGTAAGATCCTCTGTAAATTTGGGTATCTTCTAGAAATTTTATAATTTCACCTGTAGGTGAATGTTTTGAAAAATTCCTCGAGTTTACCTATTATGTTGAAATTATTTATATATATATATATATTATATATACATACATATATATATTATATATATTATATATACATACATATATATAATATATATATAAATGCTTTATTTTATTTAAAATTATGAAATCCCCGTACGTGAATTTTATTTCCGTCGCTGTAGATGAAATTTCCATGTTTAAAGTAAAATTTCAAATAAAGATATCGGTATAAGTTTCTTTTTGTTGTTTTTGTGGTGGTGGGAGGTTAAGTCCCCACCACCCATGTACAAGTGGGGGGTGCGAATGCCATGAGGCAACGTGCCTACCGCAGTGGGGGACACATTGTCCCATGGCAGTGCAACCCCCAAGGTACAATGGGTGGTCATTTTGTACTTAGTACAGTCAGAGCCCCCCAACCTTTAATGCATTTAGTTTTTTTTTTTTTTAAAGGACGAAAATAAAACTCGTCTTTTTTATTTGATAATTGTGTATTGCACGATTCAATAAATTTAATTAATATAAAATATATATACATTTTATATATATATAGTGGATATATATTCAAATATAATTATGTATATATTTTATGTATATATATATTAAATATATATTTATATATTTTAAAAAGTTTTATTTCAAAATGGGTGCATATTTAGGTATAATTGGGGGAAATCAATTTGGTTATATTGCAGAAAGATTTATGTTATTTTTAAAAGTAATCAATGAATTTGATTTATTTATTAAAACAAGTATTTCCCTTCTCTGTAATTAGAAAGGCAATTAATTAGTTATTTCAACTATTTTGAAAGGGCAATTGTTATTTTTACTGTGAAATGTATTTAAAAGGGAAATGGATTTAGCATATCCAAAAGTAGATTATTTCCTTGCTATTGCCTTAGATGATTATTTCCTCGGTATTCATGATTGGGGAGATGGGTTAATTGTGTCTTTAATATGTAAGTCTTCTAGAGGGATCTAGAGGATGGGGATTGTCGATTTGTTATGTCAACAGTTTTTTCCCCTTGGGTAGTGCATGGTGTCTTGTTGCCTCCAAGTGATTGGAGTGAGTTTCATTATATGTTGCCTCTTAGAGTTGGAGTGGTTGTTTTGTCTAGTTTGTATGCACTTGGGATTCCCTTGGTGACTAGTTTTTTACGGTATGTTGTCAAGTAGAAGAATGGATTCTGTTAGGTGCCAGAGCCCAAAGAGGTAAACTAGGTAACCTTCAGAGGTGGTTTAATTAAGTGATAAAAAAATTAATGTACTTAGAAGATTTGGTAGTATTACACACTAATCAAAATAATTTAGCCTCACTCATAGACACAAGTGCTTGTTTAGGCTTGAGATGAGTGGGAAGGCTTGGAATGGAAAGGTCATCTACCTTGTCCTTACGAGAGGTATTTGATTCCGCATGAGTGAGTATGTGGGCCAAGATTCGGTTGAGGTCACTAGGATTACCGAAGCCTATGAAGATTCCCAGAGGAGATCTCATGATGAGTTGTGCGATGACACTCTGTCTAGGACAACAATTGTTATTTTTTTTTATATGTATGGTGTTCTTAACATACTTGATCTATTTTATGTCTAGAAGCAATGTGACCATGTTAGAGTTGGACTTGTATAGTTCATTTGATTGGTTGTGTTAGTATGAGTCAACCCATGGTTAGTGATTGTAGAATTTTCCTATGTTATGTTGTTACTATCTCCTAGCATGGGGGGTGGGCCTTCAAGTACCACTTGGTTGGGTGGAACATGCACCATACACTGTTGGTTCCCCCTTTGATCTTTAGTACTTTGTGGCGAGGTATCTAGTTGGAGAGCTCGTGATTCCTATTTTTAATTCAAGCAATGTGTTCATTTCAATTTGAATCATGTTATTTTACCCCTCATGTTTACAAGGTGGATTTATGTATATTGTAACACATTTTTAATATTGCCTCATTCTAGAAATGAGTGATGTAACCTTTTGATTAAGTTAATGAATATGGAATTTGGTAATATATCTCTATATGTTATGTTGTATCTTTATGTTATTTAAATAATTATTTCTTATTGTCATTAAATGCTATGGATGTATACTAATGTATGTGTGGGTTTAAGTAAACTCGGTTACGTAGCCTTAGAGGTTGTTGTCAATTGTAGGTGAACATGTATGATCATTACTCTTTTAATAAAAAAATATTGTACGCTTTTATACTGAATTGCAACTTCCTCTAAGGTTATGTGGCGGGGCATTACACATGTATTTTTAAATATCTATCTAGATCTATACATGCATATGCATGTACATATACATGTCTATATATAAAAATATAAAACTCACATGTCCACTGCCAAGAGAATCATCCATAGAGTCATGATGACATACACGATCTGGACCAAGGCTCGGAGTAACATGAGGCATGTACATCTAAAATATATATACATATATATTACATGAATATCTAGTTAAAACTAAAATTTAAAAATAATTTTAAAAAAAGATTTGAAACATGCACATGCACACATACATGAACATCATGTGGTATTGGATGCTCTAGGTCCTTTGCATTAGTTGTCTCCACCAAATAAACTAAATGCTCATTCGACATGTCAATCTGAGGATCCATCGCATGGTGTGCCAGAAATGATGAGTCGAGGGGACTATGCAGCTGAGATGGCATCGACGATGAACCGAGATAGGTCAATACCTCCATAAAACATATATTCTATGTAGCAGTCAAATGATCTATAGGTCGATACTCATGTGCACTATTGCTAGGCTAAGAGTAATGAGAATGATGGGATCTTGGACATGATGAACTCCTAGATCCAAATGACCTCTAACCTGGTCTATAGGGATCCCATAGTTTGATGCGATGTAAGCATATGCCTCCAAGAGGTCCTCAGCCAAATAATTCATAGTCCTCCATTCCATGTCTCTTGTAAGTCCATTGAGCAATGTGGGTCCAAGGATGCTCACTGCCTGAAAAGGATCTATGTTATTGTCCTGTGTTGTAAATGGTATGGATCGCGAACGTCGAGACATCAAATACTGACCCACACAATTAGTAGATATCTGAGTGGTCACAGCTACAATGTCGCATACAATGTCAATTAATTCCTTTTGGGAAGGAATGATAACCTGGTCCGTTAAGGGGGCCAAAGTTGGGGTGAGAACAAGAGATCTATAACCAACCAATACCCTAAACATTGGGGCTGGTCTATCTTCTCGACAATAGGTGGGCCTATCGGAAATCCTACCACGCCCCTGACCAACATATGGTGGAATGTCCAAGTAGGTGACTGTGAGGCCCAAATGGACCTCAGCATACAACTGCTAAACAAAATATAATGGAAGTTGGTCATTGTTTGGATACTTACCATGTGCTGCAAGAAAGCATGGGTAGATCAATGGGGCCATAAGAGGATCCATGTATTTGGTGACTAGGTATCCCTTCACCTTACATATATTTTGATAGAATGGAAAAGAAGTGTTTTTGATCATTTCTTTGGTCACAACCTCCTATATTTTTTTTATAAGGAACCTCACTATGTACTTTTTCCTACATGCAAGAAAGAATCGTAGCTACTCTATTAGGGGATAAACTACTAGCTTGTCCAAGTTTATCTCTTAATTGTTCTAAGATTTGTAAAATGGACATGCAAACTTTTGAATATATGCCTGCATTTTTACCATTAGTTAATTACTCTCTCAATCTCCTAATCTCGGTATTAGTATTTGCAAAGATTGTTTTTGGAGATGGAGTAGGTGCATTTTCCATTGTGATATGTATGTACCTAAAGGAGGAATGAGACCTTGGTTTAATATATCTAGATCTAGAGAATATAAATCTAAAATAGTTCTAAATAAATTTAAAAGTGTGCACATGATATAGAATGTATTAAACATGAACACTAGATATCTAGATAATAGTTCTCACTTGTGCATACATACATTCAATAAATTTAATGTAACTTCTAGATACATTTATTACTAAACAAGTTTGTGCAACAAGTAAATCAATTTAAAATATTAATAAATATTTAAATCTACATAATGAACAAAGTCGTGCACAAACTCATTTCACCAAAATGTAGAAACTTATAACTATACATTTAGATATATGATCCACATGAATAAATCACAAGGTCCAACAAGTTCTAAATTAGCTTGAGATTTGAAAGTGCACACATGTATACATTAGACATGTTTCTTCTCAAATTATTCTCTAACTATGTTGCTACCATAAAGGAAACAAGACAACATGTTTCTTTTCAAATCAAGGGATTTATAGCATGAATGATTTAATAATTAGAAATAATGTGAAAATTTGTCTATATCATACAATCATGTGGCATGTAACTCCATAAATTATTTTTCCCCCTTCATTCCATTAATAACTTGAAGTGGGATGAATGAATCACAAATGATGGGATGATAATTAAAGGTTATATAATTGGATTCCTAAGATTTATTCATGCCAAAATATCTAGCTTCTTTGTATACACTCATTATTTTCCATCTAGGTCCACTCTACCTTTTTTATTTAGATAAAAATTGAACTCCACATATGATTGGTTAAAGAGGAGGAAGAAATATAAGTTTTATGTTGATGAATGGATTTCTCTAATGCATCCATTCTACAAATGTACACTAAAATCTAGGATGACCAAGTGTGTAACAATTTAATCTTTAAAAAGAGTCGATTTCTTCTTCATATTGGAACCAAACTTGAATTAGACCAAGTTGAAGGAGCTAAGGGTTACTATTTTTGTTATTGAAATTATTATTGTTAATTCTAGGTGTCTTATTCTCTATGGATTAACTTATGGATGGTGTAGATTTGATTTTGAAAAAAGATTGTCTTATGATGCACAGGTACTATTTTTGGGTTTACTAGATAAGAGGAATCACCAAGCTATAAGACACTAAATAATTTCAATATGGACCTACAAAGTGTGTGTATTCCCAAGTAACATGATAAGTTAAAAGAAAAGAGAGATGAATATAGGTCACAAATAAAAAGGGTAGAGAAAAAAACATTTCTATTTGATCATGGTGATGATGTACATGTATAAAACAATAACACATAGGAGTTGATGCCAAGTGTCAAATGTAGTGACAATAGGAAAGCATAAATTGTTAGCATAAATAACTTAATGAAAATATAAAATACTATGGATTGAGGTTTTAAGTTAATATTTTATTTTCCTTTATGGTTTGGATCCTTCTTTTAGTTCTATCTGCATGGTTCCTACCTCTTCTTTTATACCTTTAAGGCTAGTAAATATTCTAGGAAAAAGTTCTTCATATTTTTTTAAAATTTCCACTTGCATCAGTTATCTTTCATTCCATTAATCTCCAATTTTTTCCATCTTAGTTTTCCTTCTAAAATTATATTTTGTTCTCTAGTCCTCAATGGTTCATGTTGAAATATCTATTTTTTAGTGCATTATTAGTGGCTATTTCATTTTCCCCTTCTTCAACTTATATTTTTTTAAGTTTTGAGGATTTTCTTCTCCTTTGGATTCCATAATTTATTCTTAGAGGCACCACTTAACTTCTATTGTGGTGTTTAAACCTTATCCATCCACTAAAATCAAGTTCCAAAAGCTTGTCTCCTTTGGAAATATACTCTAATGTTATTTGTGAAGGACTATTTCTACTAGAGATGCAATAATTTGCTTCATTTTAGTACATTGTGGATTAGCTTGTCAATATCATGGAATGTAATTTTTAAAAAAAATTATTTTGTCCCATCATCCAATTGTTGGTTCCTCCTCTATTTTCTTAGTTAATATACATTTTTTTTGCAATACGTGATCTAATGTCCAATAGAAAAGTTGGTACCTATAAATCCTTTCATCATATTCTCTTCTATTTGTCCATTCCGTAATGAAAATTTGAAGTTTTATTTCAACTTTCATCTTGCCACAATATTTTAGATTGGGTTTATAGTCTCCATTTGATAAGTACTTGGTTCTTATAAGGACCAAAAATGTCTTCCCAATTGGGATATTAGGTTTGTGGGTGTACCACCATCTTTTCATGCCAAAAATTATCTTCAAGAGATTATAATCTTGAATTTTATTTCTTAAATAATTTTTCCATGTATTCTATACATGTTAAAAAAATTCCCACCCTATATTACTAAGTCCAAGCTTAATACATGAGAAATTCCATGTGAAATTTGTGGTTAAATTGTTTTGACTTTTAATATGTCGTCTCTTTCTATAGTTTCCTTTTGTATTATGTGGTGGATTTTCATAATTTCAAATATCTTGAGCGGATTTTGTTTTTTTAATTCTTAAGTTTCAAGATCCTCCTCACTTCTAATATCTTTCTAGATCTTACTTCTAGCTCATCCAAAACCCATTCTTCCATAGCATATTCATTATCAATGTTCTAACTATTGATATCAAGTATGATTTATCCTCTTGAGTTAGCCTCATGCATGGTGTCTTAAACTATTATTCTTAAAGAATGTAGTTATTTCAATTCTTCTTCTCTAATTTATTCCTATGTTATCTTCTTTATGTATGCCTTACTCATATCAATGTATAGGGGTATATGCATATTAAATTTTTTGTCAAAGAATGAGATTTATTATTTATAGGAGTTAATTGTCCCATTATAGTTTACAAACCATTCTAAATTTAGTAAAATGTTGAAGGTAGTAAAGAGTTCCTTCATCTCTATTACTTCAAAGTCTACTTTTTTCTTGATTCCCATTAAATTAACTTCAATCTTTCTCCAATTTCCAACCATACAAATGGCAGTACCATCCATAAGATCAATGCTAAAGGGGTAGATCATAGACTATTCGCTTCCTATATTCTTCTTAAACTCTTTTAGGTATAAATTATTTTGAGGTCAAATATTATGTTTTTAAAATGTTTGTCGTTTAGTTTAAGTTTTACTATAATTTGTTTCTTCTTCCATCTTCATGAGCTTGAATAATGTGTGCTTGCTCAAATTTCTCTATTAGGTCCTCAAAAAAAATTGGAGCTATATCCACTTGAGATAAACAAGGAAAGTGCTACAAATTAAATCCTACTAGAGTTATTGTGATCATTGTGGGAAAGATGTTTAATTACTTTCAATAATAGAAACTCTAGTTTGTTGGATCAAGAAGCTTTGTTCAATATTAATGTTAAGATGTTAATATTCATGTACACATTCTAATTCTTGTTCTCAAACTATATTTATTTCTAAAGTTTTGGTCGAAACTTTTGGCCTAAATTATTATTAACGTGCCCCAAGTTAATTTTTTTTGGTTGAATCAAATAATAAGAGCTAATATTCTAATTAGTAAGAAACACAAAATGAAACTTAGTTTAATAACACTAATGATTATGGCCTTCTTATATGACCCTACTTAATAACCCTTTAATATGTAATAAAATTCCCTATTAGATCACCTATGAAATACTTATGGTATTCTTTAAACACTTGACCTAATAATTCAGTTTTAAACATGAGAACGAAGAGAAAAATAATCCTTAATTATCTCTTTGAAAGAAATAAAACATAAAGCAGATGATTCTAATAGTAAACATATGTTCATATATTCATTTAATAGAGACAAGAATCAAAATAAAAGTGACATATGTACAACATGAATTTTTTTTGTATTACTTTTAAAACAAGTGTTGTATGAAATATAGGGAGGATCATGATCTTTAGTTGATAGTATACTATCACTCAAGAACAAACCAATATAAATAAGAGAGTTCACATTCCTTAAGATTTAAAGGTAGAACAAAGGATTGAATAGAATATTGTAGGCTCACATAATATTGCAATATTAAATCTCAACAATCATGTATTGTATCATACATACTCATTATTGAGCTATTTCCATGAATTTTCATGTCAAATTTCTTATATTGTGTACTCTTATTGGTATTTATTATAATCATGTTTTGTGTTGAAATAATAGATTATCTTTAATTAGACCCTCTATATATAGATACATCATCTAGCATACACTAATATTATTAGATTGGAATTATTTTCCCAAGTACATACACAAATATTTATTTGATTAAAAAAAATTGAGCATCCTATTTTATATTAGAATTTTAAACTTACTAAATTGTTGAGGGGGGTCTATTTAAAATATATACTTAGTTTACATGCTTAAAAATAAAAACAAAAGAGTGGAAGCATAAATATTTGTCTCATCTATTGTTCACATATTTATTTAATAATTTATCTAAAATAGTACATGCCACAATCTTGGGGGAAAGTAAAATTAGGCTAATTTCATTGTTGATGGAATTCTCAACATTGTTGTTATTTTGGGAGCTTTGGAACAAGGTATGAATTCATGGAAGGAAAGGATGAATTGAATAAATAAAAGTGTGTTCACCCTTTTTTTGTTTGTGGGTGAATGGTCATTGTGGTGTAGATTGATAGAAAAGGAGTGAACTACCATTCAAAGAGGAAAAAATAAATGAAAATCAAGGAATTAGAAATGAAAATGGTTTAAAAAAATAAAACTATAAGGGAAGGTTTCTAGAGGTTATCTAGAAACTTTCATCAACTCAAGATTAGTTTGGGGATCGATATGTGCAAGATCATGATGGGCCAAAAAGTGGCAATATGATGGGAATGTGGCTGATGACTTTTTTTTACCCAAAATTGATGAAATGAAAAGGGTTTTTAAAGGAGATTATTAGCTTTCCACCAATATAAATTATACTTTACTTTGAATTTAATAAATTATTATTATTCATTTTCTATTCAATTACGACTAAAGTCCTATTTTTTATGTTGATTGAAAAACATCTATACCTTTCAAACGGTATCATATTTTTTGAATCCAAAAGGTGCATCACATTATATACTTTGCATACTATAAGATGAAAAAAGAAAAAAATTAATTTCATGAAGTTTTGACCAAGTTAAGGTGGTTAGACATACGAGTCTTTATATTTTTTAAAAGTTGTCATAAAAAAAATTATAATTAATTATTTACTTAGAAAAAAATTACAAAAAAATATGCATCACATCGGCACATGAGTTCTCTACTTATATTTAAAATATTATCATTTTAATGTGGTTAGGGTGGTCAGACAGACACCTACTTCTTATTTTTTCCCTGAAATTTAAGTACTACTGTATTGAAATTTCAACTTTTAACCAAATAGATTTTATTTTTTTTGTAAATAAACCTAGTAATTTAGAAACTAGATTCAATTTTATACAAATTATGTTCTTACATATTTTTGAAATAATATAGATAACTTATTCAATTTTTTATGTCAAGTTGCCTAACTCTGATTTTTTTTAATTTTTTGCCACTTAAGGGCCTATTTTTTCCATGATGATCCTGCACATACCCGAATATTGTTATGTACATTCCATGTAGGGTTGTGTGCTAGGCCACCAAATCATCATCAAACTTTGAAATGTATGAATACTCAAATTTAGGAATTTATAATGATATAGAGAACTTGAATGGGTTCAACATTATGGTGATTGAATTAATGTTTATTTATGTAGAGGACTGCATTATTTATCGAATACATGGAAAAACTTAGTTATAGTGATCAATAACATCATCCCAAAGTTGATTATTCGTAGAGGAGATGAGGTAAAAAACTACATGTAATCGATCAAATATATGCTTTGACCATCAATTTTTTCCTTTCATGATAAAATTGTGTGAGTTATTGTGGGAGCTTTGGAACAAGGTACGAGAATCCATCAAAGCATAAAGGGTAGAGGAATTTTGTCAAATGTTGTAGTTGCAACTGTGTTGGTAGAATTGTATACAAAATGTGGAAGCATAGACAAGGCACATGAACTATTTGAAAAAATTCCTCTAAGAAATACGTTCTCAAGGAATGCCCTGAGTGTAGGATATTCACAAAATGAATTTGTTGAAAATACTTTAGAAAATTTGAATAAAATGCAGTTGGCAGGTGTAAATGGGTTTGTTGAAAAAGCTTTAGAAACTTTCAAGAAAATAAAATTTGTAGGTGTAAAGCCAAATTCCACTACCATTGCTAGTATCCTCCTCCTTGATGTGAAAATGGGAGCATTGGGATAGGGTATGGATGCCCATTGAAGGGTATATACAAAATAAAATTGCTGCCAAAATGGGAGCATTGGAATAGGGTATGGATTACCATTGAAGGGTATATACAAAACAAATTTGTTGCCAAATTGGGAGAATTGGAATAGGGTATGGATGGTCATTGAAGGGTATATACAAAACAAATTTGTTGAAAAGGCTTTAGAAACTTTCAAGAAAATGCAATTGGAAATTGTAAAGCCAAATTCTGCAACCAAGGAAATTCATTTTTAGGGTTTAGAAACTTTCAAGCAAATGGAAATTTTTAAAGTGAAAGAAGAATGAACCAAATTGTGTTTGGCGAGAGCTAGAGGGTGATGGATTGTTCGCTGAGTTTCTATTCGCTAAAGTTTTTGTTCGTCGTTCACAGAGTTCGCTCAAATGTTTAGGTGAAAATGACCGATAGAGTTTTTTTCTTAAAATCCTAATTTAGGGGTTTGAACGAACCCATGTTCATTCAAACTTATTTTTTTAATTTTTAAAGTGAATGTCATGGGGTTCGAGTGAACCCCTTCAATTTGTTGGAGGGTCGAAAATTGATTTTTGCTTCCTCTCTCAAACTGTTAACCACTTCTGTAGGATTGAACCATGACCTTAAATGAAAATTCTCCTTAAAAGAGTGTTGAACTTAGTACATGCCCTAGTTTGGAGCTTGATGTTGTCCCTTTGGCTAGTTGTCTGCCTTTTGTATATATTGATCAAGATTGGGTTGCAAATGACTTGTTATAGGTTGACTCACATGTGCCTTACAAGTATTTTTCTCTATTTTTCTTTTCATGTTCTGGGTAAAAGCACAAAGTTGTGTCACACTTTCAACCAACTTATCAACATAACTGAATTTATGTATTTCTAACTAAAAATCAATTTTGGTCAAACATATGATCTAGTAAGATTCATTCTAGCTAAGTTAGATACTTCCACAAATTTTTCAACTAAAATTGTTTTCTAAAAATATATGGAGCACCACTTTGAGTCCAATTTACCAAAAAAGTAAAAACAAATTAAAAAAATATAAAAATACCCTTTTGTAGTTCCATAAGTGTAGTTTTCAAAATTATATTTATTTTAATAGTTTAATTATTATTTATATTTTATTATACTAAAAGTAGGTTATCAGTACAAAATATTAGGTTGATTAGCATGCCAAGGAAAAATACTAAAACTTATTAAAAAAATTGAAAAAAATATGATGCACTAAATAAAAGAATCTATTTCAATATGGTATAATTTTTTTTCCATTTTAGATAAATATTTAATATGAAAGTTGGTGTTGGATGGAAACAATTGTTTTTTGATTCATGCACATTTTAATATTTATTTAAAAATATATATTTATCAAAATTGGAAAAAAATATATCCATGCACACTAAAGTTTCAAGTTATAAATACACAAAAAAAAAATTACTATAAAAGGTTTGAAGTCCCATACAACTTCATTTTTCAACATTTTATCAACAACTAAATTATAGTGTTAGTTTATTTTAAACTAGTTTAAAATTATTTTTTATTTTTTATTTTTGAATACAAACATAAAATATACTAAAAATGCATATTTTACTAGTTTACATCATTTCAAAATTCAAAACATATATGCCACTTTTTAGTGATTGAAGTTTAAAAGTTGGATCAGTGTTGGTCATTTCCTTTATAAAGTGTGATACAAATTTGTGATTTTACCCTTCTATATATGGTTGTATGTGCATAATCTGAGCCACTGTAATGCTTCATTTGATGTATCTCTATTTTTGTACATTCCTCTATTTGTACCTACATTATTCTATATGCCATAAAAAATTTCCTTTTTATTTGTCTTGTGTTTTCCTTTTGGGGATGACATAAGGCATTGAGACATTTAGTTCTCTTCCATGTTGACCTGAAGGATTTTTCTTTGTTTTCCCTCTTTATGTATCTTTCTTCTAGTTCTACGAGTATTGGGGGAATGATGACATTTTCAAGCTCTATAACAACATTGTAGCAAAGATATACCGACCCCAAATCCATAGATCCCTTATGTATTTTTTAGGGCAACCCCTCCTTCCTTTTTCATGATGTAGCTTCATTTCAGAAACATATGACTTGGCATAGGGATTTCTAAGCTCTCATGTCTTAGGATTGAACATTGGCTACTTTAAAGCAAAAAATTTCTCACAACAATGGTGTTAGTAACATCTTTCAAGTGGGGCATACATCAATAATATTTTTTGATATTTCTCATGTTTCATGGTGAAATTTTCTTTCTTCTTGTGATGTGTCCTTTTCTTGGTGGTGTCATTTGGTTTGATGTCCTCCAAGAGTGTGATATTTCTTAGCGTATGACTTTCCTCTTAGTGGGGATACGACACACTGCATTCCCCAAGTTGTGAATCTTTTACTCTTGATTTTAACTCTCTTGGATACATTAGGCATGATGTTCCCTGAGAAGAAAACCTTACATGTGAACTAAGCAAAACCCCTTTGAGCAAAAACCTTTACTAGCATTATTGTTCATAAGTGTTTAGTATAACACAACTTGTTAACCTTATGTTGAAGCTCAAACCCTTATTCAAGGACACCTAGTATAACACACCTTGCTTGCTTGTGAAGCCTCATCTTGTTCGTAGGTGCTTAGTATAACACATAGTTAAGACCTATGGAGCACGAAAAAAAACCTTGTGGAACCTTATTGAAGTTATGAGAGGGATATCTTTAGTATGCTTAGTATGATGAGTGCAGAAATAGAGGGATGCCTTTCTCATTATACGGTGAGAGCCTATAGACCTGACATGAATTTATCACTAAGAAAATTTATTGGGAGACTCGCCTAGTGGACAAATTGAAGTCTCACTACCTCAAAGTGAGCACAAAATAGAAAGCTTAGATGTGTTGCATGTCGATCGAACAGTCTAGGCCTAATCTTCTTGGTCTTCAATATTGTATGATTGTGTATCTTTTTCATTTTTTCATACAAAAGTGTCTTGAATGTATAATTTAGTGTGAGTTTTCACTTGCACTCATCCTCTCACTAAAGTGGGGGTTAAATTTAGTGTAGGAAAAAATATCCCTTTTTCACACTTAATTTGGGAATGAATAATCAATAATTAAATTGGACTTAATTGTGCCTTAATTTTGGTGTTGTAAGGTGTACCTTTACACTTTCAAATTAATATAGGGCAAGTTATTAATTAATTGAGGTTAATTTTCCTTAATTGGCCCCTTTAATTCAAATCCAAGCCTAATTAATTGCAATTTTTTAGGGATAAAACCCAACATTCATAAATTCCATAACATAATGTTTAACATTGAGCAATCTCTGTCTTACGTAAGTGACCTAGGACCCATTCAACACAAGATGAATGGATCCTCACTTAGGCCTAGGACCTAAATTCAAACTATGTTTTTGGAGGTTTTTCAATGATTTCAAAACCTATATTTAGATGTTAGCTTGTGATATTTGAATTTCGGGAATTAATGTTAAGATATGTATAAATAAGAGGTCATTTCACTATGTTTCACCTAGAAATTTTATGAGCAAGTTTATGATAGCACTTGTTTATGATCAAGAGAGAAATTCAAGAGCATTTTGAAGGCATTCAAGAGTAAAATTATTGAAGATTATTGTAGCAATCAAGATTCTGTTATCATGTCAAAGATTTATTTCATCATGCATGTTGTTTGAGATAATATGGTGAAGTAGAGTTCAAGATCTATTCAAGTATTCAAGAACATTGTTTCAAATTAAGTTTCATGATCAAGATCCACATCTATTGAAGCCAATTCATGCAAGTTTCATATCTACAATCCAAGGTTCAAATAAAGGTTTGGTGAGTTGTGACATTATTTGTTCATTCATCATTCCTTCATGCTTTTCTATTTCATTTCAAGGTTTGATTACCAAAATAGGGTTTGACTAAGGTAAAGGCCCATTCACCTAGCAAACAACATTTTCCCCTCTTTGATGTGTGATTATAGATTTTAGGTGGAAGATCCTTTGAAGAGAAAATTGGAGAAAGTTACAAAGTTGTCAAAGTTGTAAGAAAAGTTGTCATTTCACGAAAACTCTTCTACAAGATTTATTTGGAGCTATCTGATATTAAAAACCGGGAATTCGAGAGTGCAGACATAGTAGAACATAACCTAGAAACAAATTTTAGAGAGCCCTAGCAAGGAAACATTCGCCATAGGCTGAATGAGTCCTCAGTGAGCTTCAAAAAGTGGCTTTTGGTGACTAGTACACATTATTTTCCCCTTTGCAGATCTACCTTTTGATTACTATTTTCATCAGTTTTGAGTATTGTCCTTCATTTACATTTTATAGCTTGCATTTTGGAGTTTGTTTGATGGTTTTAATATTTCTCCCCAAAGTGCTATTTGACTCATAACCCCATCCTTGCATAGAGAGGAAATTTGTTGATTCATACCTTGGTTTGACTCACCTTTTGGTTGTTAGTCATCTCATTGTTTGGATCTCATTTCCCTGATTGAAATTAAAGTAATAGGTCCTTTGTGGTGAACACACCAAAACCACGTTTCACCCTATTTTCCTATGTTTCAATTTTATATTAGATCTACTATATATTTCAATATTTTTAAAAATATTCCATAACATTTTTATTTTGGATATTACATCATGAGGTTCATTTATATAGGTTTAATGGATTTGAGTCTTCATCAAGATCATCTATTATAGAACACATGTCGATTTATTAAGAAATTTTTGAAATGGATAGTTTGGTCTCTTGAAATATATGTATCTTCAATAGTTGAGAACACAAGATTTGGTGGAACTTGTCTTCCTAGTATTTAATCCAAAAATGTCACGTATTGATTTTATCAATTATTTTATTGTGATTATTAATCATGAGAATTTCAATATTTATGTTAGATGATTATTAAAATTGAAATTGAAATTGGAATTGAAATTGAAATTGGGAATGAAATTAAAATTGAGATTGAAATGCAAATTGAAATGCAAATGCAAATGAAATGATTTTGAATTCATTATTATGAAATTTGGGGATTGTCATTGCTGATGAGAAATTGAGTGCAAATGAATGCAGGAACAGGTGAACGAGAATCAAGGCGAGAACACTGTTCAGGTAGACTCATTTTAGCCATTAGATGTTAATGAGGATGATGGAATCTCACACACCACTTAGATATTATTAATGTGTTTTCGTGATGATTATGTTTGGAATTTTTTTAATAAGTTTGTCTGATTGGTTAAATATATGTGAAAATCAATATGGTTATTTTGAATAGAAATATTGCTTATTTGTGAAAATATTAGCCAATTTGAGTATATTATGTAATTTTGTGGAAAGAAAAATTTAAATCCTTTTGAAAACTAAAATAGTAAATCTTCTATTTTTAGTAGGAACAATAATACTTTTTATTCTAAATTATTGGAATAAACTTTTAAATTGTGAAAATATAAATATTGAAGAATATCCATATATTGAATTATAGGTTTAAAAGAAATAGATATTAAAATAAGTTATTTAAAACAAAAAAAAAGAAAACAGCAATACGTTTTTAAATTGGAGTTGAAAAGAGAACAATAGTAAACAAGTTGAAAACAATTACCTTTCAATAAATTATGCATGCAATCACAAATGGAACTTGAAGTTCTAGCCATTTGGTTGGAGATCAAACTGAAATATTGGATCTCAGTTTATGATAACTTCATTATTTTATGCATGAATTCACAACAAGAAGAAGAAATCCGTTTTTGGGAAGGCAGGCAAAAATCAGATATTTTTCTTTTATCTTGAAGGGATTCATCTTATTTTCCTCATGCACCAGAGGGAGGAGAGAAAAGTGGATTTTAGTTTAACTTTTTTCTGGTTAGGAAATCTGCCTTTCTCCATGCATAGACATACATGACAGTTATTGATTTTTTTTCTCATGAAAGAGATCTGGTTATCTCCATGCGCGGTTGAAAGGGAGGTAATGGTTTTACTTTATTTTTAAAATGCTCAGTCTTCCATGTACGACCAAAAGGGACAAAGGGTTTAGTTTGAGAATTTGATTCTTCCTTATCACATGTGCAAGGGAAGGAGACATAATTGGTGAAATGCATGTGGGGAGAAGGAGAGTAGAGGCGTGGTAACAGGGAGGAGTACGCAACCGGACGATAACCCACATGCATATGGAAGGAGACAACAAGGAGAAAGGGAGGTGAGGAACATGAGGGAAGGTGAAGGGGTGTTCACGTAAGAATAAATAAAGAATGTAGAGAATTTCCTCCCTCATCCCACATAAGCCAAAAGGGAAAGAGCAGAAAGTGCATGCCCAGGAAGGAGGAAGAGCTAGGAAAAACAAACAAACTTAGTTTTGTATCTATTAATTTGGCATTCTACTTATCACACGCGAGGGAGAGGAGGAGTCTGCCAGGAGAACAAGAAGGAGAATGCATGGCAACAGGAAGAGAATAAGAGAACATAGGAACAACAAAAGGAAAATATTTGAGAGAGGAAACAAATCCTTATTGTCAGATTCAGGAAACACAACTACAGAAAAAAAAAAAAATAGGTAGATTCAAAGAAAAAAAATTCACAGACAATTCAATACTAAGTTAAATTCTTTCTATTTTTTTTTTTTTGTATTTTAAATTTTAAATAGGAAAGAAAATAACAGTTTTTTACTATTTTTAGGAACAAGATTAAATACCAGACTGAAATATTATGGAGAAAAAGAATAACTTGAACAGAAAATTGTTGAACAATTTGAATAACAAACTATAAAAAAAAAAAAGTTGATTTATATTTTTTTTAGGAAATTCTGATTTATCAAATTAAAAAGATCCAAACAGAAAACAATATGTTTTAGATCTATTTAAATTTTGAAATGCTTCAAAAACCAAATCTGTTGAAGATAGATGTAATTTTCAAAATGAAAAGAAACATAAAAGATAATGTTTTGATTTAAATAAAATTGTTAAACGTTTTCCAGAATGATAAGATTAAATAATTCTATGTAAAGATTTATGCTAGAAAGTAAGAATGAAACTAAAATTCCTACGAAACATATGTAAATATGAAGAGTGTTTTTTTATGTTTTGAAAAGATAATATTTAATGAGAATATGAAAAATAGAAAAGAAAGGAAATAAAATTAGAAATATATTTGCTTGAATTGAAACGAATTAGAAAAGGATTATTTCGAAGTGTTGATGAATTTTTTTTATGAGTAAATGAACCAAAATAAGGTGTGCTCATTTATTCGTTTCTTGTTTTATATGTACTTAGATACATACTTGAGATATACATTTTTTACTTTATTTTAAATTTGAACATGATGTTATTGGTGATCTAAATCTGTGAAATTACTACGATAAAACCATGCATGCTTGATAAATGAATCTGCATGAAATGTGATTGGGAAAGATAATCTTTATTTTGGAAACCATGTATGCTTGATGCGGAAAGCACATGACATGTGTTGGGAAAGATAATTTATTTATGTAGTATGGAACCATGCATGCTTTATAATTGAATGTGCATGTCATGTGTTTGGAAAGTTACCTTCTGGGACAGGTGCCAAATATGGGTTTATAGAGAGCATAGTTTTTCTTTTCCAAAACTACTATTATTTGTCGTGCATGACATTTTATTTGGCCAAATAACTAAAGGACAGTTGAAACTGATGGAATATTTATAATACTCTCTACCATATCCTGGTATCGAACTTGCTTGTTTCTTAAATGAATTAGAAAAATGAAAATGCTTGTGGAATTACTAGTTATACTAGGCATGCACTAGATTCCATCCTTCTTGTCAACTTCATTTTGCTAAGTGATTCGTGCAGGGTAGGGTATTTTCTTGAATGAGTAAGGAATTCTGGGGAAGAGTAAGCTTTGAGGTTGGGCGGAAAAAGAGCCCGATTCTTGTTCTCATCCTCATGTTTGAAGAAAAGCTATTGGATTAAAGAACAAAGGATGATTTCTTCATTTATGTATTATTTATTTCTTGAATTATGTATTGTAGAGCTTAAGGTACATAATTCCTATCTCGAATTGTAAAATTATGTTACAAATACTTTGTATTATTATCTATGTCATGTAAGATGACACATGTATGAATTTAACTGGAAGTATTATGAATCTAATTGTTGACCTTAAGTCCTTGTTTTGAAATTGTTTGGATTTATTGAAGTCTAATGAATGAAGTGTTGAATTTCTTATGAATATAAATGAATTGATTTAAAGTATTATCATTGATTTGAATTAAAGACTTTCATGCTTTACATTTGATATCAGAGCAACTAGGTTCTGCATTGAAACCTATGATTTCATTACGCAATAATGCCTAAACCTTATCAGAAGATAAAGTTTGAAAAGTTCTTGTCCCATAATGGAAAGAGAAAAGAACTTAAGGAAGTGAAAAGGAAGATGTAAGTCTTATTAATTTGTGTAAATTGGGGCGAGTTAAAGATTTCTCCCTAAATTAGAATTCCTAAACCAGCAACTTATGATAAAACCTAGGATTGTGGAAGATTATGCAATCAAGTTATGTAGGAAGGTTAGGAAGAATAACCTGTACATACATGACTCTAAGAAAAATAGAATGAGTAGGAATGTTATAAATTGAATTGTAGCAACATACAATTGTAAAAGAGTCAGGAACTCTTGGATTAGTGTAAACACTATGAATCTTTGTTTGCAAATTCAACATAAATTAGATTGTTCAAGTAATATATGAACGAAGGAATTATCCGCAAGGGTTGGGGAACTCATGAATTAAAATCTTGTGTTAAGATAAAGATCTTGTTAGAAAAGAGTTAGTACTGAGGAATTGAGAAAAGACCAGAACGGTTTGAGGAAACAATCAATGAGGTTATTGAAGTTTTCGAAATCAAACAGCCTATGAATAATGGTCCCAAAAGGGAAAAAGAATGCAACATGGCTTTATGTGTCAGGACACTAGAAGTTTCAAGGAAACAAACACTTTGAGTTGAGAAGTACATCAACAAAAGAGGTTTGTGAGCATGGATATTCCTCCATTAAAAAAAGATATTATAAATAATATGGAATATTATTAGTTGCTAATTATTCATTGGATCTCCTACTGAATGATCCAGTATGCTGAATCTGTGGGATAAAAGAAAACAATGAAAAATATAACCTTGAGAAAAGAGTATTTAAGGTATGTCGTGAGGCAAGGGAAGGCAATGAAAAGTTAACAAGAAGTAATGACAACCTTTCCAAAGAAGCAAGTAAATTGTTAGAATTTCAACGAAAGAAGAACGAAAGTTGCGAAAACACTAAGGGGGGAAAGGAAGAGAGTAGATTGACTCAAGCCAAGTACCCCACCCAATAAAAAAAATTGGTTATGAATTCTTTGCAAGTCATAAGGACAAGTAAGTTATACATTTTATGACCACAAGGAAAAAAAAAAGGACAAGTGGAAAGGTTAAAAACTATGATCTTTATACCTTATGATTATCTGATCTAAAGATCAAAGGATAATATTATCAATGCCTTAGAAAAGGATAGGTAGATAACTTGATCATGACAAGGAAGATATAAAAGACTCGTGATTGGAAGAAAGTGTCTCTATACTCCTATATACTTTATACAGAGAATTTAAATAATGATGTTATTTCTATGTGAAAAATAGAGTAAGATGTGAAATTATGTGAACCACACCAAAATTTCTTAATGAGAATGATTAAATCACTTAATCACTGCCTTACTCTTGAAAGAAACCTTGGGTTAAAGATAACCTAATTGGGACAAGAAGTTCATTCAATAAAGAGAGAGATCTTAAGATGAGACTAAACATATTAAGTTGGATTGTGTACTAGATTACTCTGTAACACCTATAAGTAGGAATTAAAATTGAATGAGTTGTACATTGGGTCTAGACTATAGCCATATAGAGTGGGGAAATCTATAAACAATCGGACTAGTCAACAATTAAGGATTCCATTGTAAGAATTGGAAGGGAATATTGGGTTTAAGATTTGCCCATGTGATTGAATATCATTGGAGTTAATGAAACTCTATAAGAATAGAAACATAGGAGGGATGCCTAGTAAGATAAAGGAAGTCGTATTATTGACAAGACTTTACTTTAATTAGCTCTTATATTAAAAGAGAAAAAATTTCAGAAAGGAAGCATCTATTGTCATGACAGAACATCATAGAATTTTCACTTAGCAAGAAATGCTGAAAATCTTACGGAGAAGAACATAAAAATTGTTACTTTTGCTCAATATGAATATTGAAGTTGAGACTCTCCTATATAATTAAGAAATCATCGAGTTAAATGTTTATGCTTGAAGATTAGATATACAATTAAATTTGTTGTTATCTAGAGATCAACATGATTGAACGAGGAATAATACTCAAAATTAGTACCAAATTAAATCAAGGAAATTACATTGAATTAAAAGATGGATTGCATCTTTGAAAATAATCCAAGGACAAAAGAAAATCCACGATATGGATGTCCTGAGATAAATGGGAATTATCTCCAAAAAAAAAAAACCTATAACCATTTACATGAAGACTAATAATGACGTAAGATCAAAATAGGTTATCACTTAGTCAAAGGATAGACTATAGTTGGATATAAAAGAACCTATGTGTCCAGAAATTGGAAGATTCAAGAATGGAATGAGGAAAATAATGTCAGAGTTAGGACATCGGAATGATAAAGGGAATTGTCGGATAAGGATACACTATCATCCGGAAGAAGAAAGAGTAAGAAGTTGCACGAAATGTAGCAAGGTAATGCCTAGTATGCTAGGAAATGAAGACCAAAAGTCATCATTGGTAGGACACGTAAGTCTCTTGAGATTCTAGAAGAAAAAATGGTAGAACACAAGACAAATTGATCTATCGATGTTAGTGGAATTAACATAATGTTCTGGTGGATAGACTCATCAAAGAAACCAACAATTTTTGGAAACTTGACTTATAGGATTTTGATCCTAAATGATATATTGTGGGTAAGTAGTTGCTTAGTGAACCTGAAAGGTTATTTCAGTTTAGAAAACAATGATAGTGTTGTGTAAACCAAAATCATACCATGAGACATTCATTTGAATAAATGTGCAATATATTATTTTAGACAAATAAATAAAATGGTGGACTAAATATTGAATGATTTGTAAACTTCTAAAATTGACATTTGGACAATTATATGGAAAGAAAGGAAACTCTATTAAAGCAGAAAAAGGCTTGGATATAATCATAGACTTGATAAATGTCAAAAAGGAATAATAGAACGAAGTGATCGATGAAACTTAATTGATAACAAAGCTTAAGAGTGGAGCAGTATCAAAATTGACAAGTGTCTAGGAGCAAGGTTATGCTCGAGATAGACAAGTAATTAAGGGAAAGTAATTTATGGTAAGGATAATGAATGTGTAAGTGGCAGATGGACTCGGTTTATGAGTTGTATAAAAGTGTAAATTCAAAGGAAAAGGATTGGACCCATGTTGTAGTGTACAATACATCGACATTCCTCTTCCATTTGGATTATACTAAGGATAATTGCATGGACCAATGAATTCCGATCACTAAGTATAGTTATTATAATATATTGAATGTATTTATGTAATAAAGCTCTTTGGGAGAGTAAGTATGTGTGAAGCATATGAGATTTCCCTATGTGATAGTAAGGACACTTGAAGAAAGGTCTAGAAAGGACAGGATTACTTCATAGGATGAATGTTTTGTAAATCTTACGTATTTTGGGAAATCATCAAAGTTGGCTCCAAGATTTGTGGGACCCTTTGATGTACTGGAAGTCATGAATCCATTTACTTATAGACTAGTGTTAATTGGGATAGTACTCAGTACAAAGTCCAGTGGGACCAGTATACTAAGGATAGTGCTACATGGGAAGATTCTGTGACGATTGACCGTCATTTTCCTCATTTGTTCTCTTAGAGTAATATTTGCTTAATGCATGGGATACTTGATACTTTGGTTTTTGCTTCACATGTTGTGAACTTGGATAGCATAGATGCTACTATGGATTGCTTATGCTTATGTTTTAAGAACTATGATGTTAATATTTCATTATGATTGAGATAATATGTTATTTGATTGAGATAGTATGATTTATTGATTGAGATGCTATGCTTATTGATTGAATAATAAGACATCGAGATGATGTCTCTTCCAAGAGGGGAAGGATGTAACGTACTAATTTTATCAATTATTTTATTGTGATAATTAATCATGAGAATTTCAATATTTATGTTAGATGATTATTAAAATTGAAATTGAAATTGTAATTGAAATTGAAATTGAGAATGAAATTGAAATTGAGATTGAAATTGAAATTGAAATGCAAATTCAAATGAAATGATTTTGAATTCATTATTATGAAATTCGAGGATTGTCATTACTGATGAGAAATTGAGTGCAAGTGAATGCAGGAACAAGTGAACGAGAATGAAGGCGAGAACATTGTTCGGGTAGAGTCATTTTAGCCATTAGATGTTAATGAGGATGATGAAATCTCACACACCACTTAGTTATTATTAATGTGTTTTCATGATGATTATGTTTGGAATTTTTTTAATAAATTTGTCTGATTGATTAAATATATGGGTATGTGCAGGATCATCATGGAAAAAATAAGCCCTTAAGTGGCAATAAAAAGATAGAAAATCAGAGTTAGACAATTTGACGTAAAAATTTGAAAAAGTTATCTATATTATTTCAAAAAAATGTAAAAATAGAATCTGTATTAAATTGAATGTAGTTTCTAAACTACTAGACCTTTATTTAAAATATATATATATATATATTTGGTGAAAATTTGAAATTTCAATGCAGTAGTATTTAAATTTCAGGGTGAAAATAAGAAGTAGGTGTCTGTCTGACCACCCTAACCACAATAAAATGATAATATTTTTTATAAGATTTTAAATATAAGTATAGGACTCATGTCTCGATGTGATGCATATTTTTTTATAATTTTTTTCCAAGTAAATAATTAATCATGAATTTTTTATTACGACTTTTAAAAAATATAAAATCTCATCTATCTAACCACCTTAACTTGGTCAAAAATTCATGAAATTCATTTTTTCTTTTTTAATCCTATAGTATGCAAAGCATAGAATGTGATGCGTGTTTCAGATTCAAAAAATGTGATACTGTTTGAAAGTTATAGATGTTTTTCAATCAGCCTATCAATCAAGAATTTATTCGTAATTCTAATAGAAAATGAATAATAATAATTTATTAAATTCAAAGCAAATCATAATTTATATTGGTGGAAATTTGAGAATCTCCTCTAAAAACCCTTTTCGTTTCATCAATTTTGGGTAAAAAAAAGTCGTCAGCCACATGGGCCATCATATGGCTTACATATCGCCACTTTTCGGCCCATCATGATCCTGCACATACCCATATGTGAAAATGAATATGGTTATTTTGAATGGAAAGATTGCTTATTTGCAAAAAAATTAGCCAATTTGAGTATATTATGTTATTTTGTGGAAAGAAAAATTTAAATCCTTTTGAAAACTAAAATAGTAAATCTTCTATTTTTAGTTGGAACAATAATACTTTTTATTCTAAATTATTGGAATAAACTTTTAAATTGTGAAAATATAAATATTGAAGAATATCCATATATTGAATTATATGTTTAAAAAAATAGATATTAAAATAAGTTATTTAAAACAAAACAAAAAGAAAATAACAATACGTTTTTAAATTGGAGTTGAAAAGAGAACAACAGTAAACAAGTTGAAAACAATTACCTTTCAATAAATTTTGCATCCACTCACAAATGGAACTTGGAGTTCTGGCCATTTGGGTGGAGATGAAACTGAAATAGTGGATCTGATTTTATGATAACTTCACCATTTTACGCATGAATTCACAACAAGAAGAAGAAATCCGTGTTTGGGAAGGCAGGCAAAAATCAGATATTTTTCTTTTATCTTGAAGGGATTCATCTTATTTTCCCCATGTGCTAGAGGGAGGAGAGAAAAGTGGATTTTATTTTAACTCTTTTATGTTTAAGAAATATGCCTTTCTCCATGCACAGACATACATGACAGTTGTTTTTTTTTCTCATGAAAGAGATTTGGTTATCTCCATGTGCAGCTGGAAGGGAGGTAATGGTTTTACTTTATTTTTCAAATGCTAAGTCTTCCATGTACGACCAGAAGGGAGAATAGGGAGAGGTGGAAAGGAGAAGGGACAAAGGGTTTAGTTTGAGAATTTGATTCTTCCTTATCACATGCACAAGGGAAGGAGACATAATTGGTGAAATGCATGTGGGGAGAAGGAGAGAAGAGGCATGGTAGTAGGGAGGAGTACACAGCCAGAGGAGAACCCACGTGCATATGGAAGGAGACAACAGGGAGAAAGGGAGGTGAGGAACATGAGGGAAGGTGAAGGGGCATTCATGTAAGAAGAAATAAAGAATGCAGAGAATTGCCTCCCTCATCCCACGTAAGCCAGAAGGTAAAGAGAAGCAAGTGCATGCCTAGGAAGGAGGAAGAGTTAGGAAAAACAAACAAACTTAGTTTTGTATCTATTAATTTGGCATTCTACTTATCACATGCTAGGGAGAGGAGGAGTTTTCTAGGAAAACAAGAAGGGGAATGCATGGTAGTAGGAAGAGAATAAGAGAACATAGGAACAACAACAGGAAAATATTTGACAAAGGAAACAAATACTTATTGTCAGATTCAAGGAAAAAAAAATAGGTAGATTAAAAAAAAACAAATTCACAGACAATTCAATACTATGTTAAATTCTTTCTAATATTTTTTTTTGTATTTTATGTTTTAAACAGGAAAGAAAATCATTGTTTTTAATTATTTTTAGGAACAAGATTAAATACCAGACTGAAATATTATGGAGAAAAATAATAACTTGAATAGAAAATTGTTGAACAATTTGAACAACAAACTATATAAAAAAATTAGTAGATTTATATTTTTTTTAGGAAATTTTGATCTAGCAAATTGAAAAGATCCAAACAGAAAACAGTATGTTTTAGATCTATTTAAATTTTGAAATGCTTCAAAAACCAAAACTGTTAGATAGATGTAATTTTGAAAATGAAAAGAAACAGAAAAGATAGTGTTTTGCTTTAAATAAAATTGCTCAATGTTTTCAAGAATGATAAGATTAAATATTTTTATGTAAATATTTATGCTAGAAAGTAAGAATGAAACTTGATAAGTCTTTAGAAATGAAACTAAAATTACTACAAAACATAAGTAAATATGAAGAGGTTTTTTTATGTTTTGAAAAGATAATATTTAATGGAAATATGAAAAATAGAAAATAAAGGAAATAGAATTAGAAATATAATTGCTTGAATTGAAACAAATTAGAAAAGGATTATTTTGAAGTGTTGATGAAATTTTTTTATGAGTAAATGAACTGAAAGAATGTGTGCTCATTTATTCATTTCTTGTTTTATATATACTTAGATAGATACTTGAGATACACCTTCTTTTACTTTATTTTAAATTTGAACATGATGTTATTGGTGATCTAAATATGTGAAATTACTACGATAAAACCGTGCATGCTTGATAAATGAATGTGCATGACATGTGATTGGGAAAGATAATATTTATTTTTGAAAGCATGTATACTTGATATGGAATGCGCATGACATGTGTTGGGAAAGATAATTTATTTATGTAGTACAGAACCATGCATGCTTGATAATTGAATGTGCATGTCATGTGTTTGGAAACTTACCTTCTGGGACGTGTATCGAATATGGGTTTATAGAGAGTGATGAGCCAAGTTTTTGGCACATCTAGATCATAATTTTATAAACACTTTTATGCTTTTTCATTATACTAAAACAAACATTTAGTGCTGATTATGGGATAAAACACAAAAAAATTATGCTTAATGTAATAACTATAGTACACTAAGTCTTCCATGGTTATTACTTTAAATGTTTTATTAGTTTGATGAATACCTTATAAACCTTGTGTGATGACAAACCTTTCCTGCAACCTCTACTGTTGAACTTCCTACAACCACACCTAGAAAAATATTTTCTTTAGATTAATGCTTAAATGAATGTATAAATGAAGTGATGAATCGTCTTAAATGTTGAACGTGTTGAGCTAACTCTCTACCTCAAAAATAATTGGCAGGATATTTTGCAGGTACCATGATTGAAGGAAGGAATTCAATTTCCACTTGAGCATAGAAGACCAAATCAATGAAGACTGGTTCAACATATGAAGAATAGGGAGGCAATTTCAACTCATCCGCCATGCAAGAGGAGTGTTTCAGAAATATAGCTCAGGCATCTTGATGGCACATAAATCTAGGATGATGGCACTTTAAGATTGATGAACTTATTTAACTTAGTTCTTTCATTTCTATCCACCGCTTTGCTAAGTTAGTTGAATGTAATAAAGACCTCCCGATTTATAAGGGAAGGTTAGTTAGTAGTTAGATTCAGTTTTCAATAAATAGCCCATTCTCCTTCAAGGAATGGGCTGGAAGATTGTTGTTGTAAACATATTTTTAGTTTCAGTAATACAATCAAGAGATCGCATGCTATGTATTGGTTTACCTTGAATCAATAAAGTTTATGAAGTTTTCTGCCTAATCTATTGTCCGCTTTAGGCATTACCTAAGGGTCCCACTTAGGGAACCACCTATACTTTAATTTTGCAAGTTGGAATAGCTGCATTTTCTTTTATAGAAGTTAATGTGACTGTTCTTGCAACTGGCAGAAACACAGAGCTGTCAGCTGTTTTTGTAGCCACTAGATGCAAAATAGTTTTATCTTTCATTTTTCATTGCCAAAGCAAGTTATCTAGTAAAGTTATTCCAATATAAAGCATCTTAGGAAATCATGCATGTCTAGGAAAGGTGATTAGTGCATATATTGTGCTGACTCATTTCAAGTTCACGTCCTCGGGTTGATAATTAAATGAGGTTCTTTAGCAGATTATGGGTGCTAGTTGTGATGATCAATCCCTATGTAGAGGAATTCATGTTCCTAGTTATTAAGCTGATTAAAGAACACTACATTTTTGGCACTATTGTCATGGATGGTGTCAAACTAAAGACCTATTGTGGGCATGCTAGTAGGTAGCTTGAAGTTTTATTCCTAGAGTTTAGATCAAAATTCACTATTCTAGCATTTTTCTATAGTTTAGACTTACTTTTTATTGTATGCTTAGAAGAAGAGACCAATTTGGAAGATTCCTTCCTAGAAGTTTAGATATCCAAGAAATTGAACTAGAGATTGTCCCAAAAGAACCATATTTGGATGCTAGTCAGGACCTAGTCACTTCATCTTCTTCTTCCTCAAAGATAAGTTTGAACCTGTTTGATGAGCCTGATAACCTTGATTTAATCACAACACAATTGAATAACCTACACACTTTCAATAACCAGGACCCCCATAATAAACCACTTGCCCTTGTCGTCTACTAGCCAGGAGCTAACCCAAGACCACCACCAAGGATGGCAAGGCCTAATTTTCCATTCCCACTCCCTAAATTGCATGACAATAATAATCTCAAAAATATCCTTGCCTCATTGCTTCCAAAATTCTATGGCCTTATTACAGAGGACCCTCATACCTTCTTGTTTGAGTTTGACATCCTATGTAGGAGTTATGATTATAGTACTAAAGCACATAAGATGAAATTGTTTCCTTCTACTTTAAAGGAGTCAACCTTAAGATGGTTCATGGGATTAGGAGGCAATGTGGCGACTACTTGGGATGAATTGAAGGAGTTGCTCTTCAGAAAGTATAAAGAGTATTGTAGGGGAAATGATATGAGAGGAGATGACATCTTTAAGACGTCACAAAAGGAGGATGAAACCTTGGAGGACTATGTATCCAAGTTTTTATTCAGTGTGCAGAAAAACACTCAACACTAGCTAAATGAGGAGTCTAAAAAACTTCTCTTCCTACGAGGAGTCAATGATACTTGCATGGAAGCACTAGACGTCATGGTTGGAGGAGATATCACCCAAAGTGAGTGGGATGACATTAAGAAGATCTGTCTTAATTACTCTAGAGGAAATGTCAAGAAAGGAAAGGGGTTTCGACCCTCTATTACAAAAGGAAGTGGCTCAGGCATATCAAAAGGAGAACTCTCTAATATGTTATCTGACTTCAAGCAAGATATTATAAATGATGTAGCTAGTCAACTGGACACCATGCAATCTAGAAGGAAGAAAGATGAAGCTGATGCAATGCTAGCTGAATATTGCCCTCACTGTAGACAGAGGAAGAAGGACTACAGATGCAAAGTAGTGGCCAATTTGGAGGTGCAACATCTTCCTACTAAGTTCAAAACTATTGAAGGAGAGGAAGAAGTGTTCTTTGTTGGTCAGCGCAGGCCATGGGCCCCAAGACAAGGTATGCCTCAGGACCCCTTGCAAAATTTTGGTTCATATAATAATCAATGGTAGAACCAGTACCCTCCAAGTTATGGACCGTATTCTCAACCTCAATGGAATAATCCTTGGCCAAATGCTCAACAAAACCATTGGCAACCCCCACAAGGAAACTGACAGTCACCACAGCAAAATCAGTGGCAACCTCCACAAGGGAATTGGTAGTAGTCTAACTAGTGGAGAAGTGGCTAGCAATGGTCAAATCAACCCACTGGTTTCCTGCAGCAACCCCAACAGCAATAAATTATGCCACCTCCTATAGCCAATCAAAACCAGAGTCCAAAGCCAACCCAACTGCCTGCTCAAGCAACACACAATCCAAATAATCAGCCTCAGCAACAACAAGTTTATTTGTACAATCCTAATCATCAGCCTACCTATACTCTCAATCTAAATAATATCAACTTACGTTCAGGAACAGTGTTACCCACACCATCTCCTCCCACAATCTCATAATTGCCATCTAAGGATAATGAGCAAGAAGATACTAATGAGCCCATAAAAATTCCATCATTGCCTAAAGAATCCAATAAACCTCCACCTCCTTTCCCACAAAGGTTGGAAGGAGAAGTTGTTTAACAACAAGAATAACCTACCTTTGACATTCTTGACCAGCTAAAGCACAAATGTGTAAAAATTCCTTTGTTCCGAGAAATTAAGGAAGTACCTATTTACAACCAAGCTATCAAAGAAGCATGTTTAAAGAAGCCGGGTAGGAAGAAGAAAGATCCTCAAACTGTTCATGTCTTAGGCCAACTCTCTGATTTGATGCTAGGGAAGCTTACCATCCCAAAATATTCAGACCTTGGTAGCCCTGTTGTTGAAATTAATATTAATGGGGTTCAAATTAAGAATGCTTTAGTAGATCTTGGAGCTACTATCAATGTTATGACCAAAGACCTTGTACTACAACTAAGTATTTCAGACCTAAGACCTACACCTACAGTCTTGCAACTTGGTGATAGTTCATCTGTCAAACCCAATGGAGTAGTGGAAGAATTAGTTGTCACCCTACATTCATGGGAATATCCTGCTGATTTTATGATTTTGTCTCCAAAAGCGTCACTAGGAGGTTACCCTATAATTCTAGGAAGGTTCTGGTTAGCCACTGTAGATTCTTATATAGGATGTAGGACTGGTAACATGATAATATCTGATGGGTATAACACGAAGAAGCTTACCCTATATTCTCTAGCCCAGTCTCAACTTGAGTCTGGACAAGTTGTTTGGCCTGGTTTGGGAGAAGAAGAGGAGGTGAAATCTATGGCCAATTTAATGATGATTACTAGAGAAAATTTCATTGAACAACAAGAAGAGGAATATATACTGTCCAATATCCTACTGAATAAATATGGTATCGAACACCCTCATTGTGAAAAAAATCCATGCTCTTTGCAGACTATTCTTCCTCCACCTACATCAGCTCATTATCCTGCAGCAATTGGCTATTTGCACACATTATTGCCCCACGAAGTAGACATGCCTTTTTTTGTCTAAATTATCCATGCTTGAATTAACTTCCCAAGTGGAGGTAGCTGCAGGTAAAAAATTGAATATCAACAATAAACTTATCGGCAAACAGCAAGAATCAATGGTCAAAATGCTTACTACCCATAAACCAGCTTTTGCCTAGGATTATAGTGACATGAAAGGACTTGATCCAAAGATATGTACACAACGAATTTTCATTAACAGTGAGTTCAAATCTGTTAGGGAGCCCCAGAGGAGAATCAACCCAACCTTGAGAGAAATTCCAGAAGATGTTGAATGCTGGCTTTATCTACCCAATCTCGGATAGCCAATGGGTCTCCCCACTAGTTATTGTACCTAAGAGAGGAGAGAAATGGAGAGTGTGTGTAGATTATAGGGAGCTCAACTCTACAACAAAGAAAGATTACTTTCCTCTTCCCTTCATTGATCAAGTACTGGATAATTTATCAGGGAAAAAGTATTTCTCTTTCCTTGATGGCTTTAGTGGATACAATCAAATCAAGATTGCTTCAGAGGATCAGGAAAATACTACTTTTACATGCCCTTGGGGGAAATTTTCCTACTTTGTTTTGACTTTCGAACTCTGCAATGCACCTGCAACTTTCCAGAGAGCTGTAATAAGTATTTTCTCAGATATCTCATGACTACATGGAGATATACATGGATGACTTTACTATTTATGGTGCAACATTTGAGGAAGCACGGGACAAATTGAAGAAGGTAGTACAGAGGTGTGAAGATCATAACCTATCACTAAATAGTCAGAAGTGCTTCATGATGATGAAAGAGGGAATAGTGCTTGGTCGCTATATTTCTGCTGCAGGGATACAAGTTGATCCTTCTAAGATTGAAGTCATCTCTAATCTACCCTTTCCTACCAAGCAAAAGGAACTAAGAATATTTTTAGGACATGCTGGATACTATAGAAGATTCATCAAAGATTTCAGTCAAATAGCAGCCCCTCTATACAGTTTGCTGAAGAAAGATGCTGATTTTGCTTGGACAAAGGAATGTGAAAGATCATTCCTTGATCTGAAAATTGCCCTTACACAAGCACCTGTGTTGAAAGGACCTGATTGGTCACTTCCATTCCATATTCATACTGATGCATCAGATTATGCTATTGGTGTTGTCTTAGGAAAAAAGGGTGGTTCAACTGAACATGCACTATATTACATCAGCAAGAACTTGCAGGGAGCTGAGCTAAACTACATTGTTACAGAAAAAGAAATGTTAGCAATCATTTATGCCCTTAACAAATTTAGGCATTATATAATAGGATATCAAATATTTGTACACACCGATCATGCAACAATTAGGTATCTTATAAACAAAATCTCAATAACAGGAAGACTAGCAAGGTGGTTGTTACTCATGCAGGAATTTGACATTACAATTGTGGACAAGTCAGGTAAAGCCAATGTGGTTGCTGATTTCCTGTCTAGGATTCAAAGACAAGATGACTCTGCACTTATTGAGGATTCCTTTCCTGATGAGAATTTGTTTGCAATCAAGGTCATTCACCCATGGTATGCAGATATAGCAAATTATATTACTGCAGGAAGAACTCCTCTTCAATTCTCCCCTAAGGAAAAGCAATTATTGGTAGAGAAAAGTTTTAACTTTTCCTGGATTGCAGATTACATGTTTTATACAGGGCCAGATCAAGTTATGAGGAGATGTGTACGAGAGGAAGATACTCATGACATACTGCATGCAAGTCATGATGAGCCGTGTGGTGGACATGTTGCTGCAAAACGGATAGCAATGAAAATCTTAAATACTGGCTACTATTGGCCAGCTCTGCATAGAGATGCAGCCAAATACACCAGAATATGTGACAAATGCCAAAGGATGGGAAGACCAACTAGATCAGACAAGATGCTTCTATTTCCACAAGTGATTATTACACCCTTTGACAAATGGGGACTGGATTTTGTAGGACCCATTGATCCGCCTTCAAATGGTAAGTCTTATATCCTTGTATGCACAGATTATATAACAAAATGGGTAGAAGGTAGACCTATGAAGCATGCTAGGGATAATAAAGTGGCAAAGTTCCTCTATGAAGAGATCTTCACCAGATTTGGTGTTCCTAGGGAAATAGTCACTGATCAAGGAGCACAATTTACCTCTACTTTGATTACAGTCTTAGTCAATGAATATAACATAAGACACAGGAAATCAACTCCTTATCATCCACAGGGTAATGACCAAGTGGAGATCACCAACAGGGATATAGAGGCAATTTTGACTAAAATTGTAGATTTGCATAGGAAGGACTGGGCTGCAAGGTTACCAGAAGCTATATGGGCCTATCGAACTACATGGAAGACTGCTACAAGATATACACCTTTTGAAATGGTGTATGGAAAAATAGTTGTGATGCCAATAGAGTTTGAACATAAGACTCTCAGAACAACATTGGAAATGAACATGGACTTAACAACTACACGAAAGGAAAGAGTCATGCAGCTCAATGCCTTGGATGAGCTCTAGAAGAGTGCCCTGCACCACATTGAGATAATACAAAACCAGCGAATAAAATGGCATGATAAGTACATTGAAGAAAATAAATTCAAAGCAAGAGATTGGGCTCTGCTATATGACTTGCAGTATAAGGAAAATCAAGGAAAACTGCAAACTAGATGGTTGGGTCCATATGAGATAGAGGAATTATTCACAAATGGTGTTGTACAAACTAGTCAATGGGCATCATCTAAAGCTCTACTATAAGCCCATTGGCAGGGAAGAATTTCTGAGCCAATTCAAATTTGTGCAGGAAATAGTTGATCCTGCAGCCAAAGGGATGGAGTTACAACTCAATTCCCTAGGCCATGCATAAAAGTGCATAAAACTGTCATAATAAAGGGGTCATCCACTCGGATCCCCATTCCATTCACTCACTCCATTCATAATCCATCCACTCATACTCTTTTTTCCACGTCATCCACCTGTCATTCTCCATCCATCTACAGATCACATTTTTCAATAAAGAAGTGAAGTCACATCAGGTAATTATGATGGTTCCATCCGGGTGAGTTCCACTTCACTTTAAGATTGCTTAGTTGTTTTATTTATTACATTTATTTTGGTATTAATTAATGCAAACTACATTCCTATATGGATGCCATCCTTTCAGCCTTTCCACACAATTGGGCACGTTTTTCTATTTTATATCTCTGTACCACATCATTGTTTCCACCACCTAAAAGCCTTGTCACACCCATTGTCACTGTCATTTCGGCATAAGCTTCAGATATTTGAAAATCTCCAATTAAATGATCAAAACACCATAACTCTTGCAATAATGAACCTAAATATATTTTACTCCTCTATGATTACTTTCTCCTTCAAAAAGATTGTATGATCGAATTCCTTTTCCTATATTTCCTATATCTTTTGAAGAGGGGTTCAAAAGTTTCAATTGAGGGGAGGCAAGTTCTGTAAAGTTGGGTTGCAGGAAGTTCTAGTTGTGTAAGTTTGGAAAATCTAGGTGATCATTGCTTAAAGGATTGAATTACAAGAAACTAAAGAGATGGGAGGTCAGCCGATTCGACATGAGCCTATAGATCATAACATCTGGCTATAGGATGTGCTACATGTTCGACCATTCAGACAATATGGGTGGCTTAATTACTTCCTGAAGCTTGAAAATTTTGATGTAGGCATTGCAGAGGAATTTACAAGGACATTTCAAGAAGGAGAATCAAAAGTTAGAGGTATAATAGTGAATGCATCAATTGAAAGAATTGCAGAGATAACGGGATTACCTCAAGTCGGAGAACCATTTCCTCGAGGGAGGGATGCAAAGAGTGCCAGGGAAGAGTTTACTCGGCCAAATGACCCTCCTCTACGGGTAGATAAGCAAGGTGCACAAAGGATGAGTCTGCCGGAGGATTGGGTTTCACGGGCGGGATATATAATCAAATACATAACTTGTGAAGGTACGTTTTCAGTCCTGCATTCTCATCACTTCAAACTTTTTTCTCATTTATGCAATGGATTGTTGATGAATGTCCCCAACTTCTTTTACAATTTGTTATCTAATAGTGCTGCTAAATTTAGAAAGGGTAGGGTTAACTCCGTATCCCACAACTGCCTTATTAAATTACTTTTTGAAAAATATGTTCAAGATACATCAGGAATCTCCTATGTGAATTTTATCTACACAATTTGGTTGTACCCCAAGATAAGGATTGGAACCCCTTATGTTATGTCGGTGATATTCATATCAGTGCTTTGATCTCCTAGATCACTAATGAGATAAGCAGGGGGGAACAATTCGATAGTCATCAACATGATGAATTCAATATACCATTATTTGTGAGGAATGAATCAAAGAATGGAATGGGTATCTACTTTGATTGGAAGAAATTGTGGAGAGATGAAAGAGCCAGGCCATTTATTGAGCCTTTGAGACAAGAAGTATTTTCTCAGTATTCCTAGGTAATAAACAATGATCTTGGGGATGCAAACCTGCACATTCAAACAAGATGGGAACATCTTTCATTTCAATTAAAAAGAGCAGAACCACACACTCCCAATATCTTATATGCAACAACTAGAAGGGCAAACAGATACATGAGGAATGCCAGGACAAAAAGGGAGAATTCGTTGCCCTTGGTTATGCAACCATCTATTCTCCTATGGCCATTACTATCTATATAGGGGGACAACAACATATATAACAGGAGTTTCGAGGATAATAGATGGCAAAGGTTGGAGGCGATGCGAGCTCACTTCTAGAGTTTCTAGCATGGAGAGTGTGGACAGCAGCAGAACGCTGATTTAAGAGAATTTGCAAGGAAGAAGAAATGCTAGATTTGCTGAAGGGTCTAGGAAATAGTCGGTTGAGGGGAATGATGAGCCAAGTTTTTGGCACATCTAGATCATACTTTTACAAACACTTTTATGCTTTTTCATTATGCTAAAACAAACATTTAGTGCTAATTATGGGATAAAACACAAACTTTTTATGCTTAATCTAGTAAGTATATTACACTAAGTCTTCCATGGTTATTACTTTGAATGTTTTATTAGTTTGATGAATACCTTATAAACCTTGTGTGATGAAAAACCTTTCCTGCAGCCTCTACTGTTGAACTTCCTGCAGCCAGGCCTGGAATAATGTTTGTTTTATATTAATGCTCAAATGAATGTATAAATGAAGTGATGAATCATCTTAAATGTTGAATGTGTTGAGCTAACTCTCTACCTTAGAAATAGCTGGTAGGATATTTTGCAGGTACCACGATTGAAGGAAGGAATTCAATTTCCACTTGAGGATAGAAGACCAAATCAATGAAGACTGGTTCAGCAGCTAAAGAATAGGGAGACAGTTTCAACTCATTCGCCATGCAAGAGTAGTGTTTCAGAAATCTAGCTCAGGCATCTTGATGGTGCATAAATCTAGGATGATGGAACTTTAAGACTGATGAAGTGATTTGACTTAGTTCTTTCATTTCTATCCACTACTTTTCTAAGTTAGTTGAATGTAATAAAGACCTCTCGATTTATAAGGGAATGTTAGTTAGTAGTTAGATTCAATTTTCAATACATAGCCCATTCTCTGAAGGAGAATGGGTTGGAAGATTACTGTTGTAAACACATTTTCAGTTTCAATAATACAATCAAGAGATTGTGTGCTATGTATTGGTTTACCTTGAATCAATAAAGTTTATGAAGTTTTCCGCCTAATCTATTGTCTACTTTTGGCATTACCTAAGGGTCCCACTTAGGGAACAGCCTATACTTTCATTCTGCAAGTTAGAATAGCTGAATTTTCTTTTATAGAAGTTAATGTGACTGTTCCTACAGTTGGCAGAAACACAGAGCTGTCAACTATTCCTGTAGCCACTAGATGCAGAATAGTTTTATCTTTCATTTTTCATTTCCAAAGAAAGTTATCCAGTAAAGCTATTCCAGTAAGTAGAATTCCAGTATAAAGCATCTTAGGAAATCATGCATGTCTTGGAAAGGTGATTAGTACATATATTGTGCTGACCCATTTCAAGTTCACATCTTCGAGTTGATAATTAAATGAGGTTCTTTAGCAAATTATGGATGCTGGTTGTGATGTTCAATCCCTAAGTAGAGGAATTCATGTTCCCAGTTATTAAGCTGATTAAAGAATAGTACAGAGAGCATAGTTTTTCTTTTCCAAAACTACTATTATTTGTCATGCATGAAATTTTACTTGGCCAAGTAACTTAAGGACCATTGAAACAAATGAAATATTTATAACTCTCTACCATATCCTAGTATCGAACTTTCTTGTTTCTTAAATAAATTAGAAAAATGAAAATGGTTGTGGAATTACTAGTTATGCTAGGCACGCACCATATTCCATCCTGCTTGTTGACTTCTTTTTGCTAAGTGATTCATGCAGGGTCGGGTATTTCTTGAATTACTAAGGAATTCCAGGGAAGCGTAAGCTTCAAGGTTGGGCGAAAAAAGTGCCTGATTCTTGTTCTCATCTTCATGTTTGAAGATAAGCTATTGGATTAAAGAACAAAGGATGATTTCTTCATTTATGTATTATTTATTTCTTGAATTATGTATTGTAGAGCTTAAGGCGACAGAATGCCTAAGTCTCGAATTGTAAGTTACTTATGTTATAAATACTTTGTATTATTATCTATGCCGTGTAAGATGACATGTGTATGAATTTAACTGGAGGTATTAAGAATCTAATTGTCGACCTTAAGTTGTTTGTTTGAAATCATTTGGATTTATTGAAGTCTAATGAATGAAGTGTCAAATTTATTATGAATATAAATGAATTTATTTAAAGTATTGTCGATGATTTGACTTAAAGACTTTTGCGCTTTACAAAAAAGGGAGTGTATTGAGGTTATGTTTTGGGAAAGCATCATTAGGACATTTATTATGGGTGCTAAGGAACCCCTAAAGTTGGTACATACTAATCTTATCTCATTTTTTACTCCCTCACTTTTAGGGGCCAAGTATGTGTTAACCTTTATTGAAGAATTTTCATGATGAAAATGGGTATATTTTCTTAAGTACAAGAGTGAGGTTCTCACCACTTTGAAAATATTTTATGATTTTTTTGAGAATTAGTCAATTCTTTCTCTTTGAAAAATATGTGTAAATAATGGGGGAGTATGTTAACTAAGCATTTCAATATTTTTCAATAAGCATGTTTTTTTAGTGTCAACAAAAAATTCCTTACACTTCTCAAAAGAATGGTATGACCGAAAGGAAGAACAAGATTTTGTAGGAGATGCCAAATCATATGATTTAGTATGGCCCATGGCTCCAACCTTTTCAAATTAAGTAGTAAATTCTACAAACAACATTCCCAAATATATGTCATACAAGGTAATGTGGAATATGACTTCTAAGGATTCCTAATCCAATGTCAATATTGATTATTCCTTCTTAAAATTATATTTAAGTGGGGCTTGGGGATTGATTTCATATGGTTGATGTAATTTAATGAAGAAGAAGATTCACCCTTAAATTTTTGTAGGCTATTGTATTGTGAGAATGTGAAGGCCTACAAGATATTTGATCTTGTTACTCGAGATGTCTATTTTTGGTGAGATGTCACATTTGATGAGTCCTTTGCATAGATGGATATTATACTCCTTATTTATTCAACACTACATACTCCTTATTCTTCACCACTTGAGGATGTGCTACTTATTAAGGGTAATTTTGATAATGGTCTTGATCCACCTCCTCCTAGTGCATAGTCTTTACTTCATTGCGCCTACACCACACTTGAGGAGGCTAGATCTCTTGCTACTAATCCCACATATACTCATAATACTAATTCACAGAATTTAGATGCTAATATCTTGAGTAATGTCTTTTCAATTGATTATTTTTTTAGATGAGTATACATGTATTCATGAGTAGGATAGTGTTATGGATGAGGATTATTCAATGTTGATAGGGAATTACAAATGGGATCTTGATCCTCTTAGCAAGAGAATAAATTTGGTTTATTGCAAATGGGTAATAACACACCAGATATATAATAGATGATTCTATTGACAAGTACAAGTCACACATTGTTGCTAAGAGGTTTTCTTAGGTCGATGTTATTGACTATTACAATACATTTTCTTCTATCACTAAGATAGATTACATTCATCTTGTAATTTATCTAGCTACATCTCAGGGATGGTTAATTTTTCAAATGGATGTGAAGAGTACCTTCTTGTAAAATGATCTTCATAAGGAGATCTACATGGAGCAACCTCATATTTTCATATGGGACTCTCCCTTGTTTCTAGGCTTCAACATTCATTTTATAGTCTCAAACAAGCTCCTCAATATTAGCATGAGAAGATAGATAACTTATAGCTTTCTTTTGGCTTCACATGCTAGCATTCAAATACTACAATAGATATTTGAAGGCATGAAAAGGATTTTTTTAATCATGTATTATATGTGGATTATTTGATTCACATACAGAGTTTCACTTCCATGATCTAGAGTTTCCAACAAGCATTGATGGAGTAGTTTGATATGATTGATCTTGGTCTTGCTTATTTCTTTATTGGTCTTCAAGTTCACCAAGATTCTAAGGGGAAAAGAAGCATGCCCTTTTGAACCTAGTAAAGATGGGTCTATCTTGTTTCAATTAGAATAGACATGATTATGAATCAAGAAGCTCGTGCCACTTTATATACCTCAATCCAAATACTTGCTTCCCTATTACAAAACTTTCTTAAATAATTTAAAATTTAAACTAATTTAACATTTTTCTTTGAAAACTCTTTTCTTATCAGATCTACATACTAACAACTAGCACTTTCACCTAAAAGAGGTTCAAGTATTATGTAACTGACATATTTTTTCCACCTAGATAAGTCTAGATTTTTCCTTTACAAAAATTGGGTATTATTTGATTTTGGTTTTATGAGGATTTCATGTGATATTTTGGAGGATTTTACTATTAAATGGCAATTGATTTATCAACAGCTAAAACTTATTTTTCGATAACTCAATGGTGGTATAACAGTGAGAGATCGATTTTCGATCAATTTTGGACTTGCAAGTCAGGGGAAGCCTATCAAATAATAACAAAGAAAATATTAAAACTAGTGCTTGCACCTAAAGGAGGTTCAAGGATTACACTGATATAAAACTATATGTATGTTAACATGTTAGAGGCTACACATTTGTGCATGGGTGTATGTTGATGCCATGTGTTGCAAATTCTAGTTGGATGTGGCTAGATTAAATAATTAATAATAAGTGCTAAATAATGAAATGAAATAAACATAGATAGATCTAGATTTTTTCCTTAAAGAAATTAAGTATTATATGATTTTGAAATATTTGCACACAAATTTAAAACATGAAACAATGCAAATGAAAAAAGGAATTTGCCATCAAAATGCCAAAAAATATTGCAAATGAAAATAAAATGTTCGTCCAATTTGAAAATCAATATTTATCTTCTTTTACGCAATAAGTGAGATTTTAGAGGCTTTTGCCATTAAATGACAATTGATTTACCATTAAACAACAACTAAAACTTATTTTCCAACAACTAAAGAGTGATTTGCAGACGTGAAACTTGTTTGAAACTCAAATCTCACACTATATATAACACATCGACTAATAATATTATTTAACTTATATATACATACTATTTAATTTCTTCATCTAAAAATCCAAAATGTATAGACAATATAAATTCTAAAAATAAATCGATTAATAAGAAAGCAACTAATCAATGCTTTAAAATAAAATACATGTGCTACACCATAAAAATAATATTCCTCATAATAGAAGTTCTTTCTATGGAAGGAAAATTATAATGATAAGAACATAAATTATTTCTTGGTGACACGCTGTTTCATTTTCTTTCGGCGAAAGCTATCTTCCACGCGGCTTCCACCACAAACTAAAGTTGGAGTTTCCTTTAGAATTGTCTGACTATTGACCGGCTATAAAAACAAGTTAATAAACTATTCGCCAAATATATCATTTTTTTCCATAGAAATTGATACTTGCAAACTTTTTGACTATACAAGCGATCTTTTTCAGCTATCAGCTGGTTCTTTATGTATCTCTGTCTGCTTCTTTCAATATATAAAAAAGGAATATCTGGACTATACAATTGAGTAGCTGGCTGTGTCGGAAACAAAATGAGTGCCACTAACATCTTTTCCCCACAGTTGGAAAATTTATGGTAAACACGCTAACATAGTATAAATAAACATACTTTCCACGCAATTTATGGAGGCCTTGTTCAACAGTCAATTTGCAATGATTTATGCACGCACTATTTCTTTGACTTATTAGATTATTTCATTACAATAATACTTACGATGGATGGGCATTTTATTTCTTTTAAGCTGATTGACAGTACCACAATTACTCAAATTAATTATTTATTATACATTTCCTATCTAATGTGATCTCATCTTAACGAGGAATCTATCTTGTTGATCATCACTTTTAATATTTCATTTTTATGATGTGATTAGAGATTTGTTGAAGAAAGTAGAAATGCGACTTCTTTTAATTTTTTTCTTAAAATCAATTTTACAATTTATGATGAAATTAGATGTTCTTATAATTTCTTACACACATTTCAAGATAGTTGACAAAAGTACCACTTCAAAGTGAGATGTTCTATTTTCCTAACAAAGATCAAATAATTAATAAATACAAATAAATAAATAATTCAAATGTTAGGACTTGTAAGATGTAAGACACATCTAGTCCTAGCATTCATATGTTGGAACTAAATATACAACTTCATATTAAAGCTTTCCAAGATTTTGTATTTTCTTAGTGCTTAGTATACTGTGTTTTCCTTGTATTCTTTGATTGGTAGCATATAAAACAATCGAATAGTTTTTTTATTATATTTAATTATCATATAGGAGACAATTAATGTGAAATGAAACATAATAATAATGGATGAACATATAATATAAGGTGAAACTAATTAAGCTACAACATGTTATTTTTCATAAAATTTTGTAATTGTATGAAAAAAAATAGTATTTAAGTATATCAACAATTCAAAACTCAACGTTTAATTGGTTGTCAAAATCATAATATTATTTTTCAAACAATTCGACAAAATTAATAATCTTTTGAGTGAGAGAGTGTAATAACTAGTAAACCTTTGTGTTGTAACAAATACTAAAGGAGAAGGATCATACCACATTCCCATATCATTAGAAATGGACTCTTTAATAGGCGTCACCTTCATGTAGCATCTAAAATATGAACAACAATTAGTTACTAGTATTAATTTTCTTGTCATGTGTGGTATTTATTTTTATTCTATTAAACAAAAATTAGTTTTATGTTGACTTCATATTTCTCATTTAAGCTTCCCAAACTAAAATTGGTTTCATTCTAGCTTCAACTTGCTCATTCAAACTCAAAAAATTGATATAGATTAAGTAACTTTTAAAGATGAAACTTTCTATAAAAAATAATTAATTGATGACAACCTTAAAATAATGTGTATACTATATCTAGACTAACAAAGACATTTCATTTGGAATATTTCTTCTATCTACTCAAGATAAATATAAACTAAAATTAGTCTCATGCTATCTATAGCTTTTTCATCTAATTAAGACAAAGATGTACAAATAATGGAAACTCTATAAGATATATGACTAACAAAGAAGACAAGTAATTGATGACAGATTTTATAAGATCAAAGTATTGCATTTAGAATAATAAATATATTTTATTTTGAATATGTTTTCTATATATTTCAAAGAAAATATAATGAACATTCAATCTCAATATGTTTTGTACATATTATAATCAACACTTACTAATCTTAATCTTATATTAATAGAATATAATATGATTGTTAATTGAATCATTGAAAACTATGATACATGTAAAATTATGATGCAACTTTGAAAATTTAAACCTTCATATTATACCTAAATATAATCCTAAGTTATAATATATTAAATTAAACTAAAAATACTTTCTTAAAATAAACACAAAAAAAAATATTGAACAAATTAATAAAAACTACACAGATTTTTACACATTTAATAAAAAAAGTGCAAATATACTTCTAGAAGAAATAATCTTCCTAAACTAAGAAATATCTAAAAGGAAAGTTGCGTTCCCAAATATTGAATCGTCACTCTTTACACTCATGGAATTTTGTCTTTCTTGTGCCATCTCTTACACAAATAAGATCCTCCACCACCTCTTTCATTGACGGTCTCTTCCTCCTCTCGAAATGAAGACATTCTCTTGCTATCCTTGCCACATCTTCCATCTGTTGCAGGTTTTCCTCCTCCAGTACTTTGCTATCCAAGACTTCTATGAGGCGGTTGTCGTTGAGTCTAGACAAAAAAAGACTAGATAAACTCCACTCATCACTAGACCTTTCTTCGCAGATGGGTTCCATAGCGGTTAATAGCTCAACCAGGACTACACCAAAACTGTATACATCGCTTTTTTCAGTGAGTTGATACGTCTTGAAGTACTCAGGATCTAAGTAACCCCTTGTGCCCACTATATTTTTAGTGGTGAAATGCGTGTTATTGGAAATGGAGATGATTCTAGAAATCCCAAAGTCTGCAACTTTGGGAGAGAATGTATCATTCAAAAGAATATTAGACGATTTTACATCTCGGTGGAAAATGGGTTGAGATGCTCCAGAATGTAGATATGCCAGAGCCTCCCCCGTCTCAATTGCAATCTGCAGACGGGAAGCCAAAGGCAAAGACCCCTCTTTGGAGTGTAAGTGTTCAAACAATGTTCCATTCGAAACAAATTCAGATACCAACAATGGAAATTTAGTTTGAATGCAGCACCCTAGCAATTTCACTATGTTTCTGTGATTTATTTGAGAGAGAATTGCAACTTCATTTAGAAACTCACGGTCATCCTCTATATTGATAGCTTGGTTGGACTTTTTAATGGCCACAAGAGTATCATCTGATAGAATGCCTTTGAACACAGTTCCAAAACCACCACATCCCAACACCATTTCATTTGAATAATTATTAGAAGCTCTTGCCAATTCTTTGGCTGAAAAAATTCTCAGGCTTTCTCTCCCCCCTTTAGAAGATATTTGTTTGTGCAACTGCTGGTAATACTTGGCCTCTACAAGTTTCAAATGGCGCTTCTTTAGCCAACAAACCAGAAGAGATGCTACTAAAGAGACAACCACAAACGAAGATATGGTTCCTGTGTATTTTACCACATCAGCCATTGAAACACAAATTTAGTTATCTTACACCTATTAAAGTAACACAAAGAGACACAATCTATTAAACATTTTGTTACCTATGATTGCAGGAAAGATAACGTGATCTGAACTTGTGGACTTGCATTGTGTCCCATTATTAAAACCATCTCCCACATATCCTTTTGCGCATGAACAGTTGTAGGACCCTGCCAAATTATTGCATATTCCTCCTTCCTCCTCTCCAACGCACTTATTCGACCATTTATGACTACATTCGTCTATGTCTGAACATTCAGTATCATTTTCCTTAGGAGCTTTCAGATTTGAAAGAGAAATTATTATGAAAAAACACATTATACTAACAATGGTTCAAATTAACAAAACTGCGAAGATAATACCTGTGCAATCTGTGCCATTGGAGTAACCATTTCCTTCATACCCAGGATGACACTTGCATACGTGCCCTTGCTCTGAAGGGGAATCAATACATTCTGCGTTGATGGAGCAAGAATAATTGGCTGTTAGTTCAGCCATGGAACAGTTCTCAAGCCCAATTCCCCAGTTAAGGCGGAGACCATAAGAAACGTTCCAGCCTTGTCCCCAAAGGAGATTTGTTTTATTGTCGAGGACGGTGAAGGTGGAAGGATCCATTATGGTGGAGAAGCCACAAACTTTCGTATCGTTGGACAAAGAAATAACACCGGCCGTGAAATTAATCCACTCCCAATTATCCGGAAGATTAATTTCACAACAGCCAATTGGGCAGTATGCTTGATTATTATGGAGGTCACACATTGATATACATTTCGCCTCTCCCAAATCCCCATAAATATAGGTACCGACTGATTGGCAGCCGATAACTACCAACCTATTGGACTTTGAAAGAGTAAAAGGTGAAGATACATCTACTGGAGAAACTACCTGAAAGTAGTTTCTCACCTCAGTGCTTGGATCACACGCATAGGCATAGATAGAATAAGAATCTATGATGAGGTGACCTTTGTAATCGATCTCCATAATCTTGAAATAGTTACCATCAAGAAACTTATCATCAGTATAATTAACTACATAGCCAGTAAAGTATGGAGCCATTATCCCAGTATGTTTGTCCTCCCTGCATGTGGTCTGAAAACCAGGGTATCCACAATCAGGCTTGTCAATCCAGAAAGGGTAACTCACATCCAGCGATCCACACTTTTCAGGAACACATTTTGCAGCAGTAAAGCCCAACATACACACACAAATTAGAAAGCGAACAACTACTCCGCTATGCATTTGCGTATGCAACAACATTTTCTGTTTCAGCAAAACCGGCTACTCGTTCACCACAACAGTAACAACAAATAATGAAAAACCGCGTGGAAGTAAATAGCAGACTGCATGGTTAACTGGGCAACAGCAAAACAATTTGCGAAATACAACGTGAAGTTTCCAAGCAGTTTCGTATAGTGGACAAAAGAAATTTAGCTCCGAAATACGAACTTTATGATATTAAAGTAATTTCGTAATGATTTCGTAATAAAGTTAGCTTTTGCATGGATTTTAAACGACAGAGAATTGCAATGAACGTACTTGAACATTTCGTGTTATTGAAAAATAAAATTCTGCAATTTATCTTGCGTGGAATCTTCAACAGTTGTATAATGCGGGCAAAAAAGGAAATCTGATTTTGAATTTAAACTATGTTAAACACCTATTAAAAGAATTGGAATTTTAATTTATTAACAACAAATTTGAAGGATAGGATTATAGTATTTGTAATTGAGAAAATTGCATACTTATACAATTTTCCATTCAGTCCACTAGGCTCATAGGTTTAGGAGTAAAGTCCATCAAAGAGAGATAAATTAGAAAATAAGGAAAAATCTTAATATACTTATTTCTAATATACACAAATGAATTGGGATTAATTAGTATAATTATATTAAATGGTTATTCAATTATAATAATATAAGAGTAGATGGTGAGGAGTTAAATAGTAGGTTTGCATGTTTCACCACACAAAATCAGTATATGAATTATGTTTGCAAATATGTTCATGTTTTAGACTTTAAAGAATACTATTGCTCAATGAGTTGACTTCTCAAGACACTTTGGGCTAGGCAAGGGGTCCAACTTTGGACAAGATTATGTCTAGGTATCAAGAAATTTTCCCCAAAATAGACACACAAGTAAGTGGAAAATTGCATGGATATACTAATTTCACCATAGTATTATTTTCCTCACCTTGAGGTGCATGTGAATCCTAGAATGATTATGCATCTAAAAATATGTAGTATTCACAAATATGTATGTAAAAAGAATATCACAGACATTCAAATTAGATCACCATAATATGCATATTAGAATCATCATTTTTGCAATGGGACCTAATAAACATACTACTTGAATTCAAAATATTTAAAATTCATTAAGATGTCATTTGCTTATGTGCTTTTTCCAAAACACGGCTTCCTCCTCCCCAATTGATGATACTAATAAATGTGAAAATGACTCATTATAGAATCAAGAATGTTTCTGAAATATAATTAACCACAACCCATTCTTCAATGGGAGTCAGAACATCTTTCTATGCTACATTTTGAGTTCTCTATAGAGTTAGAAATTTATTCACTTTTTCTACATTAGCAATCTATTTCTCATTTTGAAGTTAACAAAAAGACAATCTTTTTCTAACTATTAGAATCCAAACTAGTAACACTTGTACCCTTTTACTATTTGTTGCAACTTACCTAAACCCTCATTATCATTAGGGAGATTAGCATGGATGATATCTTTAAAAAGTAGAGAAGTAGTGAAGGGATGAGAATCAATAACCTGCTCAAAAACTTCCAAGGTCTATGTAGCCAAAGACTAAACTATCTCTTGTTTCTTACCTTTGTTACCTCTCCATCATCCATCACATGAGCCTTGAAAAAATGGATTAAGGAACTCCATTCCACCATGTCACTACTTTGGATTCCAAAAATAAAAATTATATACATGTTCATGGAAGATGTATCACTTGGAAGCATTTCCTAATGTAAGAGTATAGTCTCATAATCTACAATTTATGTTCTAATCTAGACTCTCCTATTTGCAGCCATTTCTTAGTTGGTAATCCTTTATAAATTTTTAATTCCACTTGGATTCTCATAGAAGTAGAGTGTGCAAGCCCATCAGTTGGAATATTTAAAGATAAAATTATACCAAACTTATTGTCTATCCCATGAAAACATGCACCAAATAAATATTATGAAGAAAAACTTAAAAGATTTACCCATACAATTAGGTTAATAAAGAATTGCATTATGGGTTTAAAATTCAAAAACCATATCTTTATTAGTAAGGCATGCTTATCCCAATATTGAACTCCTTTGGATAAAATAAAATAACAATATTTTTCTATTCCAAAATAATGAAATAAAATATCCCTATGCACAAGGGAATATTTCTATTCTTATTTTTATGAATATTTCTTATTAATATTATAATATAAAGAAAAAAGGAATGTGGTAGAGAATCACACCCAAAATGCCTAACTAGATTAGGTCTAACAAAAAGAAGAATTAACAAAAGGGCCAAGCCCAAAAAAACTCTAAGTAGTTAAGGAAAATCTAGAGGGAGGGAGATCTTTACTATTTGGTTTACCCCAAACATTAGTAGGGGTGACATCATCAATTAGCTCCCAACCAATGAGAACACCTTCTTATTTTTTAGGACGATTATATGTAGACTATTGAATGTAGGGTGAAGAGATGACCAACCTTAGGTGAGGAAATTTTACTAAGTCAAGGAAACTAGGATTGTCTCCCTACTCACAAGCCAAGGTAGATTGCATTGGAATGGGATCCACTATCACATTGACTATGCTCACACCTTGTAGATTGGTTATTCCCATATATGTCTTCTCACAAAGGAGAGGGGATTCAAGTGGAACTCTAAGAATGGAGGAAAGGGAATTTATCCAATGGTCTACAAGCTCACAAGGATGAGACAATTCAATCAAACCTTTATGAGAAAGAATATAAATATACATAATATTAAATAAAATTGTGAATTTACTACATAATGAGAAATGAGCATTTGTAGAACAAAAAAAAGAAATAGAACTATTTATATCTTTTTAAATGTTGAAGATAATTTACACTCTAAAATAATACAAAATATCGATAAATTTATCCATGAGATAAGGCCAAAATCCAAAAGGAGCCATATGCAAGAGAAAGGGACAAGCCAAAATGTCTTTAAAATGTCACGGATCCAAGTCCACACTTCTTAAGCTCTAGGGAAAATTAGGCAAGATCTTGAAGGACTCCATATGGCTAGAGAATTAATAAGAAGGATTAAGAAGACCCATATTATTTAACTGCATACCTAGAGGGAGGTCTTAACATAATATGCACCACACTTCAATTGAGCTAATATAGGATCCGAAATACTAGATAAAATGCACTAGAACCTACAATTCCATGTCCTAATGTGACTAGTCTTTCCACTAGAGGTTAATTTTATCCACCATATGAAGATGGGGTACAACCACATTTATCAATTGTGAGGCTTATATAGCTACAAAGAGGCATGTTTGGGTACCATTCTAATCCTTCTAACAAGGTTTGAGAGACCAAATCAAAATTTAATGAAGAACCTAGGGAGGTATACCATTGATAACAAATTAAAAGGTATACTAATATTATGGTTGAATTTAAACCAAGACAATAAGTCCTTGGTGGCTCTATGAATAAAATCTAAAAACACATGAATGCTTCACTTAAATAAATTCAAGGAATGTGCAAAAAGTGTAATGTTAAAAGTCACATACTCTTGCAATTTCACATTATATCTTCTCCTCAATTTGGAATTTTTATATGAATTATCTTAAATGAAAAATATTAGCACTTATAGGTCATATTCTACATGATTATGTGAAAATTTCTACCCTTTGCATCATTTCTAGATCAATTTTTCCTAGACTAAAGCATAACACATAGATGTCTACCTGATGCACTTGTAGCATCCCATAAAAATTTATGAATCCAATGGATATTCAAGCATTACTTTCTCATAGTACCACTAATAGTTGAGAAGATAATGGCTCTAAATTCAAGCTAAGTATCTATGTGATGCTCATCATCTCTTTTTTTTTTTTCAAATTTGATCTCCATTTCTCAAATCTAGCACATGGAAAATAATTTTTTGAAGCGCTAACATTTTAAAGGAAAAACCAACAAACTCCATAATCATTCTATGAAGCTTTATCAATTATTATTGCATGTGACTATTACTACATTTTCAAGAAAATATTTGTGAGATTGTGTAAAACAATTTAGAAAAAGTAACATTGGTCTTCTTTATGTTTTCAAAAGATTTAAGGTGACATTGTTCCCTTTCTCTTATTCTTTACATTTTATACCTATTTATGACTCCTAAGTGTTAAAATTTTTTATATTTAAAATAATTCTTATCTCTATTATTGTCTAGGGTTTTTTTTCAAACCCCTTACATTCTAGGAAATAACTATCATATATAAGGGTGAGAAAAATAGGAGTCAGTAGTTTTAGTTGAGCCTTACTCCACCAAATTCTCCCCCATCAACTTGATTTTATCTTGATCATTTCTCTTTCCCAACTTGGAAGATTTCTCTAAGTTTCCCTTTTTTAAGTTCTTCTATTAAAACCCCAACATAGTCATCTCTTTGCCATACTTACTAGGGTCTTGAGCTACAGATTCTGACACCTGCTCAATCCAAGCCAAGATCAATCCTTCTTCCACCACTTTCTTCCTAGGAATAGTTGTCTCACCTAGGCACACTTTTAATTGGTTTGTTTCCATTTGTGATTTAATTATCTCATGTAGGTTACTAGAATGATGGCTATCCTCATTGGTGGTCACCTGATCCACCTTCAAATTGTTTAGATCTAAGAGTAGCCTACCAAAATTTTCCGTTTTCTAAAACCATCTCCTCCAAAATTTTAAACCTAAATTATAAGTGACCTCACCCTACATATATTTAAGAGTCCTCTTGAAGTCTTGATTTTTATTCTAAGGCTTGACAAGAATGAAACCTTCCTTTTCATTTTCCCCCTCAAATGTAGGGGATTTTACTTTATTATTGGTAGGTGACAGATAGAAAGAGAACATGGTTGAAGCACTTCTAGAGGGAATTTGAGAATAACTAAGTTTGGGGAATTTCCTCTACAAGTGCCCATATTCATGAAAAAATCGATAGTGAAAATAAAGAGCTTCATAATCAATTTGTTAAATCCATGAAGTGGATCCAACTTGAATTTCCATTGAATTTGGCAATGGGTTATTTAAATAAATCTCAATACAAATAGGGGTATATAAGATCTTACTTTCTTATCCAACATTTGTTGAGATAGGCCAACCAATTTACCAGACAATAAAGTGATCATGTGTATAATATTATTCATCAAAAACTCTAGAGGTAGTCAGGGGAGCCTTACCCTAATTGGGACCCTTGACGGAAGCTCCTCCATAGGATTAAAACCTACATGCAAAGGTTTAATGAATAACCCCACTTGATTGTAGAAGTATGGACCTCATTTGTAAGCTTTGTTATGATCCATAATGCAAGACAAAACCACCATAAAACAGTTTTTAGCTAGTTGCATAGTCTTCATATCATCCTTTGGGTTCTAAATGTGATGAACCCATGGTTCCAAGAAAGGGAGAGAGACCGAATCCCCATGATTTTACAAATTAATACATGATTACATAAATAACTAACATCCTTAGCCAAAGACTTTGGTTGAATGACTAAAATTGGCCACAATAGGATCCTTCTAGACATCCATTAATATTTGGAGCCGAAGGACCCTTGATTTGCAATGAGCCTCCCTCATTGAGAACACTAATAAAAAATTAACTACCCTGGAATGGATTGATGAGGATGCATCAAAACCATCAAAATTTCAAAGGTCATTTTTTCAACCCCTACTGAACCTTCATGCACCATCAAGAATGGAAAAAAAAGCTACCCGTAAGAGACAATACACAACATACAAAGCCTACCCATAAACCCAATGCATGAGAAGCTAGAAAGGAAAAAAAACACCATACAAAACACCCCCTACCCACAACAAATAACCCCCACTCCACAAAAAATACCCACTCCCATGTACAAAAAGAAGCTGCCACAAAAACCATGCCAGAGAAAGGAAATAACAAACAAGAAGCATCACACAAAGGAAAAAGAAGGACAAGAAGCCTTAGCTTGAGCCGCTAAGGTAGGCCCTAGTGGGATTCATGTGCAAGCTTAATGTTTCCATCACTCTCACTAAATACCACATACCAATATTTTCTTAACTCCATTTTATTTCCAAATTAGGGCTTCTAATTTTACTGCAATAAAATTATCTTTGCCACAATTAAAAATATATATATTTTAGAATTGGTTAAAATTTTATGATTCTATATGAATTAAATTTTTCATGTAATTTAAACCAAGTTACAAATTTATCACACAAAATCCTTGTAAATTGAATTATGGTTTTAGTTGGATGTGTACTTGATTTTATCGAAAGTTGTCAAACATCTATGATAGTTGATCACATAGATATATAAACCTCAATGCACCTCTTGGATTATGCCTTGATTAATTCTCGACCAGTGATTTTTTTAGTGTCTAATATTTGCCAATTAGCTAATAGTTGAAATTTGGGAATCCAAAATTGGCTGAGAGTTCGAGGTATAACATGACATGAATAACCACATTTTTACAAAATTTTATTATAGTATTTTTAAATTTCCAAAGAATTTATTTTGTTAAAAAAATTAACTTGAAAATTTTCCACAATATTTGATACATGATTAGATCAAATTCACCTAAATTTTATAAATTAGAGTAAAAATCTATTAATCCAATAATAATATATCATAATTATTAGTTTCTTTAGGGTCATATTTTGAATCTTTAGCTTCCACCATTGATTTACAATATAATCTAATGGCCCTTATTGTATTCCATGAGGTAAAATATACGCACGATTTGTAATGCTCACGGGTCCCAAAATTTTAGGTCTCATGAGCATTACAGATCATGGGTATATTTTACCTCATAGAGTACAATGAGGGTCAGTAGATCAATGGTCCAAAAGAAATTTAAGGCCCCATGAGAATTACAGATTGTGGGTACATTTTACCTTGTACAATACAATGAGGGTTGTTATATTATATTTTAAGACAATGATGGCAAGTAAATATTAGTCTACCCCTTAAACCCATCGATAATTTCCACCCTCGAGCCCCTAATTTTCCATGAGAATTATTTTTAGATTTGATGGATTCACCATCATAATTAATGCATTTTTCTATTATTTTTCAAGATTCGTAAAAAAAAATTACAAAATTTCACTCATGTAGATTATCGCCAATAAAATTAATATTTAAAAAATAAAAATGAAACATTCGCCAATAGAAATTAATATTTTTCCCTAAAAAAAAATGAAAGATTCGCCAGGATTTTACATCTTTTTTCAAGGGGGGTTTCTTAAAGCTATCACTATTCTCTACTAAATTAATTGTACTTGTCTTTGTACTCCCTTTTTTCTCTCTCTTTTTTTCTCTTCAAATCACCTTTGTTTAATTTATTTTGTGATTGAAATGATATGATAAAATGCATTTTAAAGTTGTAAAATTTCTGAAAAATAAAATCCGTTCAATGTAGTCATGGAGTAAGTGAGAATTAATTGAAGTATGTGGGAATAAAATTTTTGAACATTTAAGTGAATGTTATCAAGTTACCTTTTTATCATTCAAATTACTTAGGTTTAAATGATCACTAATTTTTGCATAGTCCTTATTATAGATTTTTAATAACTAATGTTTTAAAAATTTGAACTCATACAATCATTTTATATTAGTTTCGGATTTGATGTAGCTAAGAGTTGTTTTCTTCCATTTACAAGGAATTTAGTTTCTACCATATGTGGTAGATTTCAAGGGATCGAGTTATGTTAATGCTAAATATTGAGTTCAGATACAATTTTTGGCCAAACTAGACACTGAAATTATTATTTTTAACTAAATCTTCACATCCGGGCACCTATAGCGGCTAAACCGTGAGGAATTTGAAGATGATGAAAACTAGAGTCTTGTCACATTTTGTCTATAGATTCTAAAAATATTTTTTTCAAATTTTTTTGAATCAGATTGCACTTCTTTTTCCATCTCCCATGAAAACTGATTTTTTCAAAAAACAACATTTTTAAAATGTGACGCTCATCGTATACAACATAACTTTTTTTGTATGAAGGATAAAATTCTATTTTTTTTCAATTTAGATTTGTAACTACAATATCTAGCACTTTCATTTGGTCTCATCATTTTTTATTGAATATTTTTTCCTTAATCAAGTTTCGAAGTCAAACCAATTGCAATTCAGACATAGGCGAACTGTATACAACATACCTTTTTCTGTATGTATCAAAATTCAATTTTTTTTTTTAATGGATCAAGGACATCAATACCCAACACAAACACATTTTTAAATTTTTTATTTTGATAATCTGCTATTTTTCCACATGTGCAAAACAAAGAGCTTGATTTTCGGTGAAAAACCTATGTTTAATAAAACTAAAAAACCAAATACATAATAAAACTAAAACATATTAAAATTATATTCATTGGATAGCTCGTTTTGAGAATTTCCTGTTTCTAGTTGGGTTTGTGAAGATTCCTCCTTTTTCATCCTCAACCCGAGCTCCGAAGTGCCAAAATTTAGGTTTTTTTTGTGTCTCAGATGGTGGATGAGGAATAAGGGGGGTTTGTACAAACCCATAGGGGTTTGAGCGAACCTCTAGGGCTTCGCTCAAACTAGGGTTTGAGTGAACCATGGTTCGAGTGAAACCCTTCAAAGAGGTTCGCTTGAACCCCTTTCCTATGCATTTTTTTGTTTTTTTGGCGGCCAAGATTAAAAGGGGTTCGGTCGAACCCATTATTGGTTCGGTTGAACTAGTAGGTTCGTACAAACCCCTAAAATCACTTTTTTTGCCTTGGGGTCATTTTTTGTGAGTTCTCCTTCCTCACTTGAATTGTAAACCACTATTGTGGCTTCACCGAGTGATATGATCGAAAGGAAGATGACATCATTCTCTTGGAGTTTTTTGTTAAGTTGGTCAGTGGGACTAATGATGTAAGCATGAAGTATTGATGATTTAATTAGTGAATGGTTATGGAGAATCCAAGTAAATGAGAAAATTATGTTCAAAATAGGTTTAGTTCACTTAGAACTAATATACATGGAAAAAGCATCACCATGACAATATTAATGTACGATTACAAGGGACTAGAAGTGAATAAAACATTATTAATCTTTGAAATATCTAGTTTAGATGGATATCACACTTTCACAAAAGGGTTGAATTTAGATCATCAATATTTTAGGTCCATAGGTTAAGTGAAGAAAATGTGAGGTCCAAAAATATGAAGTTTAGTATCATTTGGAAACCTCACAATTGTAGGTAAATCCTATTGAATTGGAAATTATAGACAAATCTAAATGAAAAGAAAATTAACACTCAAAAGTTCAATTCAATTAGGACTTAGATCCTCGAAAGGCATTAAACTTGATTTTATGACTATTTTGAGTATTAAAAGTGACATATATTCCAATATTTTAAATCCATGAACATTTATCTCTCATACTGATTGTGTCGCCAAAACTTGTATACCTTTGAAGAAAAGGAAAATTTTGTGCCCATTTTGGTCCCACTTTAAGTCCTATTTCACCTATTTTCACCCTAAAAAAATATATATAGTCCCCTAAGGTTGTTAATTTTGACATGGAGGCCAGTTATACCCAAAGGATCATTCAAGTTCTAACAAATCATATCAAAACCATCCAAAAAGTACTCTTCCCACTTAAAAATACCTTTAAAGTAAACTAGGGATTTTTTCAATTCTTGAAGCTCACTTCACATCCAAGATCACACATTGACAAGGTTGAAGATAGATGCCTATGGAGATTCATGGAGAAATCTAGGTTGAGGAGGTGCAACTAGCCACCAAATCATTCCTAAAGACCAATTTCAAAGTGCCTCCATATTCTACCTTCAACCCACTTGTAGATTTGAGGTTTGCATCCTACTTGCATTCCTTATTATTTTCATCTGTAGTGTTGTATGATTTCTAGGGTTTATAATCTTGCATCATTTCAAATCTATTACACACATCTTTTTCTAGCACAATAGAATAGGGTTTTTCTTTGTTTCAGGTTTTCCTACTTCTAGACACACTTAGGGATATGGTATATGCATATTTCCATTTCATTTCAAGTTTTAATACAAACTAGGGGTTTGACCAAGGAAAACCCCACATTAGAAACATAAATACTTTTTGTTTTGTAGGTTTTAGACAGGATTCTTATAGAGAAGCAGAACACAGAACTAAGGTACCTGAGTCCACTTTCAGTTTATGAGAAAAGCGAAAAAGGGGTAGGTCACCCATAATGGTGACCTAGTCCCATTGAGGCTTTTCGACACTAAAAGTTTGAGATTTTGGGACCCAGTTGGTAGAAATGACTCCCGGAGCAAACTTCCCGAAAAGGGACTAGGTCGCCCCATTGGGCGTAAGTGTCCTAGATAGCTCAAAACCCTAATTTTCCCGTTTTCTAGTGACTTCCACAATCTTAGTTCCATCCCTCTTGAGTTTCCAGGTACACTTCTTTGTTCTGTTAGATTAGTGTACTCTTATTGCTTTCATTTCTATACATTACATCATGTGTTTTCTAGTAGCATAAGTTAGATTAATTTAGGTTAAGTAGCTGCATTTCCACAACATGTTTCATTACATTTGCACACATCTCATAGCCCTTTAGGGTTCCAATCCCTAAACCTCTCTAATCGATTCACAAAATAAGGTACCTCTAAAGGTGAAAGAAAACCCTCTTCCTTCTAGGTGAAACCCTAGGATGTTGTAGAGGAGCCACTTTTTACCCCCACACAAATCACCTTCATATTTCACGTTTCATTTTTGTGAACCTGCATTTCAACACATTACATACTTCTATTTTTCATTGCATTGGCATCCTAGGAGCTCTTTATTTAGCATTGCATTGAATGTTGCATTGTGTAAACAATAATCCTAGGGTTTTCATTTTGCATTAGTGAAAGAGAATCATAGATGCCATTCATTTCCTTACTTGATACAAAATTTTGACATATATATAAACTATACTTCTACATGTTAATCTCTAGAAAATTGCATTTTCCAGTAGAAAACACCGTAAAAACTAAAAATAATTCATACCAAGATTGTCACCAACCTGGGCGACCTAGTCCCAGTAGGCATTTTACATCAGTATTCTTTGAATTTGTTTTCCAGCTTCTATAATCTTTGTTTCTTTCTATTAATGCTAGGGTTTAGTTTTGATTTTCTCTGTTATATTCTTATTCTTCACTTAAAATGGCATTTCTAAGTAGTATTAAATAATTACATGTTTCCCTTTATGCTTTAGCTCCTAGTTCTTTCGAAGTAGATTTTGTGATACATACACCTGGAAACATAGATAACTCACATAATACAATCCACACACTTGTTCACTATAGGAACACTATATCCTTGAAATATTTTAGTTGTGATGATTTTGAACAGTTAGATGAAGCTCTTCAAAGCTTTCTCTCACTCACTTCATCCACTAAGATTGGTGATGATTTCCCCTCCCTTGTTTTCCAAACCTTTTAGTTGTGATGATATGGGTATGTTAGATGATTTCCTCCAAGACTTCATCTCCCCTACTTCATCCACTATGGTTTGTTGTGATACTCCAACTAACACAAATGATGCCAATGTCATCCAACCCCAATTTTTTCTCTACCCACCTTGTCCTAAACCTCCTACCCCAACCCAACTTGAGTTTACCCTTTACCCTCCTAAGAATGATATTGTTGCTCACACTCATTATACCTGTAATAACCCATATCCCCAGCAACCACCTCCATCCACTTCCCTTGTGTTACCCAACCCCATCTTACCTGCAAATCCTCATTTCAACTCACAAATCAGGGAGTATGATTTGGTTGAACAACTTAAAAAAGCTCTTGCAAAAATATCCCTTTGGGATCTTCTCCAAAATTCCCCTAACTATCACTCCATGCTTCAAAAATCCTTACAATAGATAGTGGTTCCTCCTGACCAGTATGAATACTACTGATGTGGTAGCTCTCTTACATGACATGAATATAGCCAATGTGGATATTACTTTCTATCAACATGAGCTACCACCATTAGAATTATGCCAACAAAATGAGGCCTTTATGATCATAGCCCAGTATGATTAGATAGGTATCAAAAGAACCTTGGTTGATAATGGCTCTGCCCTAAATGTGTGCAGTGTGAAGCTTCTTGATAGGTTACATGTGGACCGATCGTAAATCCAATTAGAGGATTTGATAATGTTACCAAACAACCTCTTGGTGTCATCACCTTACCTATTACCATTAGAATGGTTACGCTGCAAACTCCTATCCATGTCATGCCCTATGATCTTTCAAATAATCTCCTCTTGGGATGACCATGAATTCACGAGATGCATGCAGCACCCTCGACCCTTCATCGCAAAATGAAATATGTCTATAACGATAAAGTTTATCAAATTGACATCATTCCCGAACCTGAGAGTTGCTTGCAACTCGAAAAGGGCACATCAAGTCCTCTCCATACCCGAATTCCTACCTCTAACATTACCCCTTCTGAGAAGGATCCACCCGAAGATAAAACCAAGTTTAATTTACTTGGTGATGATAGGGGCTCTTTATAGTTTACTCCTTCCTTTATGGGTGAGTGTAGTGTAACATGTAAAGAGGACACTCACACCAATCAATCCATTGTCCTGTCCACCCAACAAGAGGAACACCCTTCCCCTCTCTCTACCTCATCTCTTTTAGAAGAAAATGCCACATATACAAAAAATTTGATGAGATAGATTATCAACAACTGCCTAACCGGTAAGAAATGGAAAGAATTTATGGACCTGGCTATGACCTTGTGAAACAATTGGGTTACAAGGGTAAAGAATGTAGCAAGCATGAACAAGGTATTCATGTCCTAATTGAACCTAATACATAGGGAGCTAAAAATTGGTCTAGGGTTTTCCTTTTCTAAAGCCACAAAAGCCAATCAATGATCTTATCTCAACATCAACACTATATCATGCACATCGAGAACCACCCTTACACTTAAACAACAAGAATTTCTTGATGTGGATGCTCCCCTCTTCACCTATGTTCATGACAAGGATGATTTAAAACATCTCTTAGGTTCTTTAGATACTCCTTCTCGCTCCAAGAGGCATGCCTCTTGTGCTATGTTGAGTTATGAGTCTACCATTGGTACTATTAACGAACCTCATCCCAGCTTGGAACCATATGATCCTGATGCACTCCATTTAGGAGATACCCTTGATGTCCCAATGGAAATCGACGACAAGGACAAAATCATTAAAATTGGGAAGTGGCTAGATGACGAAGAACAAGAGAATCTTCCAGCCTTGATTCATACCTTTCCTGAACTATTTGCTTGGAAATATTCTGACATGCTAGGAATAGATCCCTATAATATAGTGACCCAGAACATTGTCCTTGCTGATAACACTAAACTTGTTTGCTAGAAGATTCGAAAAATGAATCCCAAGGTTGCCTTGCATGTCAAAGGAGAACTTGAAAAACTCCTTGACGTAGATTTTATTCACTCCATTGATTATTCTCCTTGGATTTCAAACATTGTCGCGGTGGCCAAACCTAATAATTGTGTTAGGATATGTACAGATTTTAGAGACTTGAATAAGTCCTCTTTAAAAGATGACTTTCCTCTTCCCAACATCGATATGATCGTGGATTCCATTGTTGGACATCCTTTGTTATGCTTTATGGATGGATTTTCAGGGTATAACCAAATCTTTATTAACCCACAAGATCAATACAAGACAACTTTTACATCCGCTTGGGGCACATTTTGTTGGGTTATGATGCCTTTTGGTTTAAAGAACGTTGGTGCTACTTACTAGTGAGCGATGACCTTAATATTCTATAATTATATTCACAAAATCTTAGAAGACTATGTTGATGATATTCTTGCCAAATCTTTAACCCACCAGGATAATGTGAAAATCCTCCATCAAATATTTGACTGTATACATAAGTACAACATGTGCCTAAATCCTAAAAAGTGATTCTTTAGAGTAGATAGTGGTAAAATTTTAGGGTTTATCATATCTCACAGAGGCATTGAGGTGAATACAAAGAAAAATAATGCTATCATCAATATGCCACCTCCTCATAATATTTCCCAATTACGTACGTTACAAGCATAGATACAAGCCATTCGTCATTTTTTCGCTTGCTTAGTTGATCATACATTACCCTTTACTCATCTCCTTAAAAATGATGTTAAATTCAATTGGAATGAGGATTGTAAACAAGCCTTTGAGAATTTTAAAGAGTACCTTATAACTACCCCTATTTTACAACCCGCTATAGCCAATCAACCTTTCATCCTTTATATCACTGCTTCTGCTCATGCTCTTGCGACATTGTTGGCTCAAAAGGATTCAAATGGTAAAGAGAATCCTATCTATTATATTAGTTGAACACTCCTTGATTACGAGACTCATTACTTTACCATTGAAAAATAATGTCTCACTCTTGTATTCGCTACTAGTAAGTTGTGACATTACTTACTAAATGCTGAAGTACATGTGATGACAAAGTTTGACCCTTTACGCTATAATTTTACTAAAATAGATCTATCAAAACGCCTTGCTAAATGGGTCATGTTGTTCATTGAGTTCAACCTTAAGTTCATTTCTCAAAAATCAATCAAGGGTCAAGCCTTAACCAACCATTTAGCTAATAATCATTCCCCATTAGCATTACCTACCAGTGATTCTTTCCCTGATTACAGTGTATTTACTATAGAAATTCCTATATGGGATTTGTACTTTGATGGATTTAATTGTCGAATGGGCTTTGGTGCTGGAGTTTTTTTAATTCCACCTATTGGTAAGCCTATTCCCTTATTCTATCATCTCAATTTCCCATGTATGAATAATACAACTGACTATGAAGCTCTACTGGGTTAAACGCTGCTCTTGTCTTAAGGGTTAAAAATATTAAGACCTATTGTGACTCACAATTAATCATTAAAAAAATTAACGGTCTTTATCAAACTAAACATGATAAAATATCATAGTATAAGGAGCTTGTTCTTAATATATTAGACCAGTTTGACTCCTTTACCATTGATAACATCCCTCGAAAAGATAATTGCCATGTAGATGCAATGGCTAGTGCAACCTCTCTTGTCTCTCCTATTGACCCTTCTGAGCAGATAGTCTTCACCATTCATCCTATAATGAAACCCTCCATCAATGATCAACCTCCTAATATCTTCCCCACTTGTTCCAATAATCCATGTGAATGGTATGATGCCATCTACAATTATTTAAAAGATGACACCATTCCTGAACCCACCTCTAAAAATACCTATCAACAGTTAAAAAAGTTAGCCACTAGGTATATCATCCTTGTAGAAACATTGTACCAAAGATCCTTCGATGGAATCCTTCTCAATGCCGCAAGGATGCTGAAACCCATATCACCCTCGAACAAGCCCATTCTGGTACTTGTGGAGGACATTTTGGAGTAAAGACTTTAGTGTGAAAACTCCTATGTATGGGATATTATTGGAAAAACATGGAAAAATATTATTATGCGTATGTTAAGCGATGTCATCAATGCCAGGAACATAGTCATTTAATCCACGCTCCTCCTTCAGAGCTTCATTCCCAAATACCTATCTGGTCGTTCTCAATGTGGGGTTCAGACCTAATTGGAAAAATCTCCCCGCCCTCTTCTATTGGACATACGTTCATTATCACTACTACCGATTATTTAACCAAATGGGTTGAAGCTATCACCCTTTGGTCCACAACCGTTGAGGTGATATGTTGTTTCCTATTGGAACACATCATCGCTCACTTTGGTCTCCCTTCCACATTAGTCTCAGATAATGGTACTCCATTTAAGAACAATGAGGTGAAGACGTTCCTTGAGACCTTCCATATCCAACATCGATTCTCCACACCTTACTACCCTCAGTCTAATGGTCAAGCTGAGAGTACTAATAAGATATTGGAGAAAATCCTTAGGAAGACTGTCAATCAAAACCAAAAATATTGGCATATGCAATTGCGATATGCACTATGGGTGTATTGCACAAGGGTTTGTTCCTCTACGGGAAGTACTTTTTTTAACCTTGTTTACAGTACTGAGTTATTTTCCCTTTGGAGCTAGAAATCCCCACGTTGCAAAGTTCTATTCAAAGCCTCGTTGATAATGACACTTATGCAGAACAACGTCTGCACTAGCTTTAAATTCTTGATGGGCAACGCATCAATACTCTTGAACACCTTCAAGCTTACACTAAATTATTGCAACAAAAAAATGATGTAAGTGTTATCCCTTGAACCTTTAACAAGGGTGATCTAGTTTTATATGAAAACCAACGTAATACCACTGCCGATTACACTAACAAAGGTAAATTCAGTCCTAATTGCCTTGGTCCCTATATGATCAAATCCAATTATGGATCTGGGGCCTATACCTTAACCGAGCGTGATGGTACTCCCCTTCGTGACCCCATTGATGCCACACATTTGTGTCAATATTATGTCTAATCCCCTCTTGAATGATATGGTTTATAAAGCAATGTTGTTGATGCTATTAGTTTCTATCCTATGGGTTGTCTCATTGTTGCGTTCTTGACACATCATCATGTTTGTGTCCTGAACACTCAAGTGATTGTTTAATTCATTTTTACAATTACTTTAGATTTCATACTATTCAACCTCTTTCCCCTTTTGTGTGTGTTATGTTTTGTTATAATCATAAGTGCATAGCATATTAATCTTAATGTTTAAATCTAACCATACATTCTAAATATGTTGTCATTGCATCACATAAATTTTGTAAAATCATGTTGCTATTGATTAAATACTAAACTATTTAATTAATCACATTTTCATTTAACATCCACACAATTAAATTACATCATCGAAAATAAAAATGCATATATATCAAAAGTCTTTTTATACATATCATCATAATACACAATGTCACTGTGGACTGTGATTACCAAATCCCTCAAGATCTGGTACTTGTGCTGTATCAAATTTAGTAGGGCGTTGGGAGATGATCGTGCATGATCGTGACCATGATCCGCTAACTCTGAGTGCATACTCTGATCCTCCCATCCATGCGAGTGTCAATCGGTTCTCACCTACTATCTGGTTTCTCTCTGCTTGTACCTGTGACAACTCTCTCTCTAATCTCTCCACCTCTGCTAGAGGCCGTGATGATTGTGCCTGTGGTGCAACTCTCACTTGGCAAACCTGCCTCCTTAGGCCCTCGTAGGTTCCCCACAATCTCGCAAAGGGTCTCAAGGTCTCTGGCTCATGCTCCACGATAGGTGGGAACACGTAGTTAGTATCCATGTCCTCTTTGTCAAAGGCGTTGGCACTATCTCTATGGATTCCTGCTATAGGAACTCTCGCCAACCCTTCGTAGGCCTTGAAAAATTAAATAAAAGTCTCATCACTAGCACATCATCATATACATATATATGTATTAAATCACAAATAAAATACATCAACCAAAATTAAATTTCATCGCCTATATCTTTGGTAGAGGGTGGAATGTCCACCTCATCCTGTGCAAGGGGCATTGATGATGTACTCACCTCCCCTTGGTAGTGAGTGTTGGCACCTATTGCTACTCCTATTCAGGATCTAGTCCTATGAACAAGTCAGAGCTCTCCCTACTCATCTTGGTCCTCGGCTGCGACATCATCACCCTCACTCAGCGGTGGCTCCTCCACTCTCTCCTCCTCCTCCTCCTCCTCCTCCTCCTCCTGCTCATTTTAATCCTCCTCCTCATCCTTTCCCTTCTGACCGTCATAGTCTAGGTCTGCATCCTCATCATAATCCTCATCGATAACATTTGTAAAAATTTCTTCATCCCTGTACCATGTCTCCTCAGCCCTATCCTCTCTCTCCCTCTCCTACTGGCTCATTGATAGGAAACACTGGATCTGGTCGTGAGGCCCTCCACTCCTCATGGTCCCATGTGGCCCTGACATCATCTGCATCATCAACCAGTGGCTGGTCATGATCTGAATAGTCTGACTCACTCTCGATGACATCATCTAGTGTGAATCATGCTATGTCTCTTGGCCTCTATACTCTCTGGGTAGACCTCCTGAATGATGCTCATTCCTATGGTGGTGTCTGTACCTATATAAACTGTCTCATGACCTGATCATAGTAGAATGGTCTCATTATGTGATCGTGCTGACCTACCAAGAACCTGGTCATCTATAATCTCCTAAGTTGTCTCGTGTAATCAGACCACTGAAGGAAAAGCTAGTATGGCCTCCATAGGATATCCTCCTCATCTATTTGGTCGAATCTCACTCTCCAAAAGTGAAGATAATCATATTGTCGTATCATTGTAATGGATACCCGAATGCCCGTGGATAGCCCACTATTGTCGTACATGGGAAGCCCACTGGTTGTGTGCATGTGATATTCTCTAAGCAACATATTTGTAGAAGCGTGCAGTGTACCATGATGTATAGCTCTCAAAAAATGAACAACCTGATGTCATGTAATACATATGTGTCGAAATGCATCAGCCCCAAGAATATAGTATCCAATTCTTTGCCATGCCTCATATCAGGTGTACTAGTCTGCCCTCCAGATGTGCGGCTCGCCCATCCGGTAATAGAAAAATTGTTACTGTGTGCATCATTGTCAACCTCACCATGGGTGCTCATGAATATAGTAGCATCAATAGCTCTATCCATCTTGCTACCCTGTCATCATGAACAAGACCCTCTAAGAAGTACTGCATAACCATTCACTACTCCAGGAAGGATCATCCACTCTGTAGTTGTATGCACTTTCCCCAAATAGGAACTCGAAGAAAGCGGTGGAGATCCTCCAGTGTAATTGTCATCTCTCCCATGGGTAGGTGAAACGTGTAGGTACTTGCATTCCACCTCTCACATAGCGCCATCATCATCACATCATGGTATCTCATCGGTGGCATGAGGTAGGCCCAGTAGATCCCCACTGCCTGTAGGTGCTCCATCTATGCTAGTGATTGGTCTAGAGCCAAGTCTCTAAGGAACTCAATTGTCTCTTGCCTAACTGCTGTCGAGACCGTGTCAGTACCTGTGCAAAGTCTCACAATTTGCTATCTAAATCATCTAATTTCTTCAATCTTACTATAATTCATCAAGCAAGTGTGCTACTATTCTTCTAGTGTACTTTTTCTATGGCCTTAGACACTTTAGAACCCTTTTGGGAAAACTTCACAAAGAAACGAGACACTTTGCAAAGAATAGGGACACTTTGCGAAGAAACATGACACTTTGCGAAGAAACGAGACACTTTGCGAACAAAAGGGACACTGCGAAAAAAGGGACACTTTGCAATAAAAAATTCCAGGATTCTAATATACTCTAAATAAGCATTAAATTCATCCTATAATTGAAAAATCACAAATTATAGGTTCCAGAATCAACCAACCTCATACTGGTGATTGTCGCTCACCACCTGGTCACGCAAAACATCCAGCGTCGCGGGAGTAAAACCACGTGTGCTAGGCATGTTGTCACTCTCTCCTTATCACTCTCCAACACTACAAAAGGTAAATGAGAAAGGTAAGTGAATGTTACTCTTTTGTCATTTTCTTTTTTATTAACTCACTTTTACCCACATGTGCACATTTGTACCTTTTCACTTTGTTAATCTTTAGTGTGCTTTTTCATTAACATCAACATTTTCGGTGCTAGTGAACTTTGTTTTTGATGTCATTTGTTACATAAAAACAATTTTTACACACTTTACATCATCACTCACATATCGCTATGAGGCATGGTACTTGGAAATGCCCTATGATATGCGTGCCCTTATTCGACATGGTTAGATGGCTACCTTGATTCCACCTCCGTAAAGCAAGCACAATCCAGGGGGGGCATACATCTACCCTCTAATTTGATCACTAGGGATTAGATAAGAGGATTTCTAGGACTTCTAACAAATTTGTGTTGTAGGATGTAGTTCTTGACAATGTGGTTTTGCAGATAACTATATTGGGGGCTTCATTCTCTCACCTTTTAAATGAGTATGCTTTTATGAAAGTGAAGGTGCATTGTTTGTCTTAGGGTCCTTTAGCTTACATATGCACATAGATTCATATGGACGTTAAAGTGGGGGCTAAATATTTCGCCAAAAATTGTATACCTTTGAAGAAAAGGACAATTTTGTGCCAGTTTTGGTCCCACTTTAAGTTCTATTTCACCAATTTTCACCCTAAAACAATATTTATAGGCCCCTTAAGGTTGTTAATTTTGACTTGAAGGCTTGTTATACCCAAAGGATCATTCAAGATCTGACAAATCATATCAAAACCATCCAAAAAATACCCTTCCCACTTAAAAATTCCTTAGTGGGACTAGGTCGCCCAAGTTGGCAACCTAGTCCTTTTTGAGGATTTTTCAAGTTTTAAGCGCCAAAATCAATAATTAATCAAAAATCCTTGATGGGTGTCGGTCTCTTAGGTCAAAATTCCCCACAATTAGGTCATTTTGCTTATATATACTTGTTTTTAGGTCATTTTGTTTCACACTCAACTCCAAAATCAGGTGCAAAACATCTTCCTCAAGAAGATTCATCTCACATACAAAAAAAATTAAAGCTTTTAGACAGAAAAACTAGGGCTTTTTGTAGGTCTTGAATCTCACTTCAAAACCAAGATCACACATTGACAAGGTTGAAGATAGATGCCTATGGAGATTCATTTAGAAATCTAGGTTGAGGAGGTGCAACTAGCCACCAAATCATTCCTAAAGTCTTATTTCAAAGTGCCTGCATCTTCTACCTTCAACCCACTTGTAGATTTTAGGTTTGCATCCTATTTTCATTCCTTATTGTTTTCATTTGCAATTTTGTAGGATTTCTAGGGTTTAGAGTCTTGCATCATTTGAAATCTATTACACACATCTTATTGTAGCACAATAGAATAGGGTTTTTCTTTGCTTCAAGTTTTCCTAGTTCTAGACACACTTGGGGCTAGGGAATATGCAGATTTCCATTTCATTTCAAGTTTGAATACAAAATAGGGGTTTGACCAAGGCAAACCCCACATTAGAAACATAAATACTTTCTGTTTTGTAGGCGATTTTACAAGTTTTAGACAGGATTCCCACAGAGAAGAATAACACATACCTAAGGTACGTGACTCCACTTTCAATTTCTCAGAAAAGTAGATAGGGACTAGGTCACCCATAATGGGGACCTAGTCTCATTGAGGCTTTCCGACACTAAAAGTTTGAGATTGGGGGACCCAGTTGGCAGAAATGACTCATAGAGCGGACTTCCCGAAAAGGGACTAGGTCACCCCACTAGGCGTAAGTGTGTTGTGAGATATACAACACTAAGTTTTATCTTACAATTCCCACCTTTAATTATAACTTCGTAAAATGTGGCTCTTATACATGATTTATTTTATTTTGTAGCATGGGTTGAAGAATCAAGGATTGATCATGAATATTCTTAAGTTGTTTGCCCCTTTTTATGCTAGTTAGTTATTAATAGATACTCAAACTTGGTAATGTTATTGATTTCCTCATTTTTTGAGAAACCTCTCCTTTTGTAAGGATTTTATTATTTTCAAGATTCGGATCCCTAGAGAAAAATGACATTTATATCTTTAAAATACATATTTTTAACATAACTAATTAATATTTATTTACATTTATTGGATACAACTAAAATTTTGATTTTGATTTAATCCTTGATAACTTATTGGATGGTAGACTTGACATTGTTTATTGCATAACATACAAAATTTGCCTTTATATTATTTTTGTTCAAACTTGTTATTTATGGAAAATTTGCTTCTATGAAAAGAGTAAAAGTACAAAGTTGTCACACTTTTGGCCAACTTATCAACACAAGTGTTCATTTTAGTATTTCTAACCAAAAATATTTTTTTTGTCAAACATATGATTTAATAAGATTCAATATAGATAAGTTAGTTATGTTCGCAACTTTTCTTGAGGTCAATTTACCAAAAAAAGAAATAATTTGAAAAACTTGACATTTCAACAACTTCTACGCATGTAAGTAATATTTTTTTAAATGTAAAAAACATCCTTTCGTAGATTCATAAGTTTAATTTTCATATATATGTAAATAGTTTAATTATTATTTATATTTTATTTCTCATTTTTACTCAAAGTAGGTTATCAACATAGAAATATTAGGTTGATTACCATGTCAAGAAAAATAATAAAACTTATTAAAAGAATTGAAAAAAATATGATGCACTGGATAAAAGAATCTATATCAAGATGGTATAATTTTTTCTATTTTAGATAAATAGTTAATAAATAAGTTGACATCGAATGGAAACAACTATGTTTCAATACATGCACATTTTCATATTTATTTAAAATATATATTTAGAAAAATTGGAAAATAATATATCCATGCACTAAAGTTTCAAGTTATAAATACACATAAAAAAATTGAAGGAAAATAAATTACTATATAAATATTGATGTCTCATATAGCATCATTTTTCAACATTTTATCAACTAAATTATATTGTCAATTTATAAGAAACTATATTCAATTTTTTTATTTTTTTTTTTCAAAAAAATACAACATAAAAGATACAAAAGAATACAGATTTTATTAGTTTCCATCATTTCAAAATTCAAAACATATATGCCACCTTTTAGTGATTCAAGTTTAAAAGTTGGATCAATGTTGGCCATTTCCTTTATAAAAGTGTGACATAGCGTTGTACTTTTACCCAAAAGTCTCAAATACATACCTTTTATTTGCAATGAAATATAAGGGGAATTGGTGCCAATGTTTAATGCACAATATATAGTAGCATGAGCTTATTTTCTTGATTAAGTTCCTACATTTATTGCATGTCAATTGAAGGGTCGTTAACTTCTCAATGCTATAAGCAGAAATTGAATAAAACTGAATCAATTTTAACAATTCAATTCAATTTGTAAGTAGTGTGACATACTTCTTTTGTGAGTATGGAAAATTATGGGCAATGTATCCATTGAACTATCTTCAAGATAGTACTTAGAGTCACTAAAACTATGTATTTATCAAATATAATTTACCCTTTTGACATTCAAGAATCAACATTCATTTTATTTATTCAATAAATAGGTAATGTTATTTCATATTTAAAATTGTGTTGAAATTTTTAATATTTTTTGGGAGAAGTCACACAATTGAAACTTTTTTGGGTGATACTTCATAGATAATAATATCCTTCCATGAGATGATAATTTACTCCTATGGGGAGGATACAAAAACTGTTACATATGGAGTGCCTACACATGACTTATTGAAGCATTTGAGCTTTCATCCTCCTTATTTCTCTCTCTTCGCCTCAGTCAATTATTGAAAGAGTGGGCATATTCACTACACACATAAAAGAAAAAATATTCTAGGGAAAAAATATTTTAGAAGGAATGAATTTTTGGGCAATATGGCTAATAATTTATTTTCTCAGATTGTTTGGATGAAATTAAAAGTTATTACATATGACAATACAAAGTTTTCAAATGACTGATTTATTTTTTAGTGTTGAACATATCTTTCAATTTATTAATTTTTTTGAACAAAAATCTAGATATATTTTTTGAATGAATGGACTTTGGCAATATGGTATATGCCTTATTTTTAAGATAAAACTACAACCCATCATACATGGCATTGTCTAGTTTTCAATTGTGTCATTTTATAGTGATTACAATATTTGATATTTATTAACTATTTTAAACAAAAATATTGATAAATGTGAAATGACATAATTACTATAGTTTAAATAACTTTTAATTTTATGTTTTTTGAAAAAAAAATTATTTTACAGATCTATACATCATTATATACATGATAATAATTTATATATTTCTTGTTACAATTATTTTAGGCGAAATTATGTTGGCCATAATGTGGGTTTTTAAAAATACCTTAATCCTAGTAAAAGAAATTAATTAAAAAATATTACTAAAAAATTCTAAAAAAGAAATTTAGACAGAACTTTAGCATCATATGCATCTTTCAAAAAAAGTAATTTTTAAAATATTATGATTTACTACTTATTTTCTTGGTCGTACACATATATATTTTGGTCTTTGACATGATTTTTAAAAAATTCAAATTTTTACTTCATATAAAACACAAGTTTGATCATCTAGGTGTCAAAATAAATTACATATTTGAAAGCTACAAAAAAATTCTACATTTATTTTTTTACAATATATTTATATTTTATGTAAATGATTCAAATTGTTCTTGATTAAGCATAAAATAGGTTTTGAAGGGGCCCTGGAACCCTTTATGAAGACGTTTTAGAGGGACTTGAAAACCTATCATGTAAAAAAAAATGTTTCCAAAGATAAACCATAAACAACTAGTAGTTAAACCACACAAAGGAAACAACCTCAAATCAAACCATTACAGGAAAACACCAAGGGAATTAAGCCTTAAAACACTTACATTTTTTTATCCTTGACGTGGATCCATGATCCCATCAAAATTCTTGACCTCCACATCAATAACCTTAAGATGTAGATCAAAGATCGCATTAGCTTCCTTAAACTCCACCTCCATAGGAGTAAAAGAAAGAAAAAATAAAGAAAGGGCTAGAAAATCCCCCTTGAAATGATTTTATATTTTCCTTATCCAAAAAAATTCACCTCGATAGGAGAATACACCATTAAAAAAAGCAACAACACATGTAGATCCAAGATCCCCTCAACTTTCATGATCTCCACCTCAATAGGAGTAAAAAGAGAGAAAATCTAAAAAAGGGTAGCCTAAGCCCCCTTGAAATAACTATAGATCTTCCTACATAGATATTCTCCACCTGAATAAGAGAATACCCAATAGAGAAATCATCAAAACTCCTTCCAAACCCCTAAGAAGGGTTTCAACAATAACTGCACAAAGAAGAACATCACCAGAAAAGGAATATACTCCTACACAAACAAAATCCACCTTCATAGTAGCAGTCTACACCTCAAAAGGATATGTAGGAAATAAGAAACACTGAAGAGGAAACTAGATTGCAATCTCTCCTATAAGAGAAAAATGTTACAAAAAAACTCCCCTAACCAAAACCATAACCAATGCTTGAAAGTAAAAAAAACCCCACTAAGAACCCCATAGATTTCAGCCAAACCACTAAAGAAAAAAGTAGCTCCTCTTACAAAAGAAGCACAAGGAACCTCCAAACTAATAAATTCTACACTGAACCACAAAAGTGCCTTTCTAGAAAAAAGGAAACAACATCCAAGCCCACCCAATAGAGGCAGACCCACCAATCATCCTTAATAAGGGCTAGAGAGGAAGATGCATCCAAAACCGTGCCCCTAAACAACAAAACAATCTACAAATCCTTTTCTAGAAAACCAATGGCCTAAGGCACACTAAAGAGGCACTAGTAGAGAATCATCTTCCAAAGAACCACAGGGAAAAAAATAGCATGCAATCCCACTCAATAGAGGAAAACACATCAATCTTCCTTCAAAAGTGCCAAAGAGGAAGAGCCATCCAAAGTAACATCCCCAAACAAAAAATTTATCTACAAACCCTTGGCTTCAAAAATAAAATCCAAAGCCACATTAAGGAGGTGCCATCAGTAAACCATCTTCTAAAGAACCGTAGGGAAAACAAAAGGAAGAAAATCTTGCACCTGTAGCACACAAGCACTAGCAACATCATCATCTAGATCATCATCCCCTTCCTCTGCATCAACATCTCCAACAATATTTGACTAAACACCTCAACTACAACCTCACAATAGTTCCTACAAGAAGGAACCTCCACTAGTAGAGCAACCACACCAAGTGGATCCCCATACACAAACTCGCAATCATTCTAGTAGCTGGGAAAAAAGAACAACTAGAATTACAGCAACCACAACTATACCCAACAACACCCCATCTGAATCCTATGAATCCCCTTCTCCATCTTTCTCATCCCCTAAAAATTTGAAATATGTACCTCCTCTCCCATTCATGCTCCTCTACAGATTCAAATTGTTACTCCAACTATGACAAACTTTAATTCTTTAGGAAAAAATCTTGGACACTTTTGACCAAAAATTGGACTCAACTTCTTGCACTTACATAAATATAATTGATATAAGCCAAAAAACTAAGTTTTTAGTTCTATCCACTTTATTTTATGGCTATACCTTATATCATAGGTTCATGGTGGGTTTCTTTCATAAAGAACATGACATAGGAACATTTTTATTAGGTCACTTATAGTGGCATGCTTGAAGATTATGGTGTTCTAGACCTTGGGAGGGTTAAAGCCTTAATAAGTGCTCACCTTATTCAAGGTTTAACATAAGTTTTGATTAATTTGATTCATATAGCTAACTAATTAGGGGTTTTGGATTTGATTTAAAATGTGAAATAATAATCCTAATTGCATGCTTGTTTACTTGTAATTAATAGTCTTTTATTCATATCGTTAATTTAAATTAATTTTTTATAGACTGAGTTCATCATTATAGATAATGAAATGTATTTTATTCTTTTTGATGATCATTCATGCAATAAAAATTTAAATATTGACAAGGGAAATCATTTTTTTTTACACTATTATTTTTAAACAAGAGCACTTTTAAAATCTATTTCAATGAAATTATGGACCAATGATAAAGAATACATGGTAGTTACAATGAATGAAAGATAAATAAAAAACTTGTAAATTATTTTTCCACTTCTAATGGTTCTTTACCTTCTAATGAACCAAATTAATTAAATGTGGATGTAGCCAAAGAGTGGCAACTCCTATCTTCCTTCTACTTGGGTGTTATTATTCACTTTCATCAAATTAACATTCTTGATCATCATGCCTTTGATATTTTCTACAATTTGAGTGTTTGTAACATATCCCCTCCTTGAAGATTTAAGGAATTGATTTCATAGAAATCAATTGATTAACATTAGCTTGCATACACCAACTGAAATATGAGCCTTGTATTATCTAGCTTATTAGTTGGGAAATGTGTTACATTCAATATTATTTTATATGGTTTTGAAAGTTTTGGAATGAAACCCATTTTGGATGACCATATAAGGTACTACTCGAACCAATAAAAATCAATGGAAAGCACTATACGTCTACATGGAATCCTTTAGAAGTTTTGAGGGACTTTGTAGACTTCAACCTTTGAAATCCTCAATTATGAAAAAACGAGTAAACTATGGTTGTGAGAATAGAAATTTCACTAAGAAAAATATACAAATATTTCATTTTATTTTCTTCATGCTCATGTTCCTAGTGGACTTGAAAAAACTTTTAAAATAGAGCTTATCAAGTGATCTTGGATTTGTGGTATTTGCACTCTAAGTCTAGTATTATAGATTGGTACACAAAGGAAATTTTTGGGTGTGACATGTGAAATTGTACTAAGATGGACAATATCTTGGGAAAATTAGGAATAGATGCTCATTGGTCTCTATCAAGTTGTATTTGTCATTTAGACTAATCTATGAGTTCCCTAGGCATAAAGAAGGCCATACATTTTGATTAAGGTGACAATTTTAGAATTTTATGGCCTACAAATTCATGGTTTTAAGATCTTAGACATGGAAGTAATATCTATGGTTTCGCCTAAGTTTATTTAGGGCCAATTTAATGGTATTTCATGCCTATAAGACTCACATGAGAAATGAGAGAAACCAAAAAAAAAAAAAAACTTCATCTTTCCAATATATAGGAGACCTTTGAAAAATCATAAATTATTTGATGAAGTTCTCACCATATGGGACACCCAAATCTAAAAGGGCTCCCCAAATTTTGAAATTTTAAATCCTAGACTTAACACCAAAAATAAGTTATGGTTAAGTTGGTCATTAAAGATTTCCACTGACTTAATTCTTTGATAGTGTAGTCTTATAGATAGCATGAGATAGAGAATGAAAATTTCTTGGTATATTTGTGCATCTCTCCATACTAAAGCTACTAGTGGTTTTTAAATTCAAGATAATGCCTAACTCTCCCTTGGAAAGCGAGTGGTGGAATATCTAAACATGATTGTATCCTCTTATTGCTAGAAATTTCAAACAAAAACGTGCTCTAGGCTCTACCCAACTACACTTTGTACTTTTCTCTCTATCAACAAATTTAATTTTATGTTTCTTTTAAATTATTCATTTATTTAGATAATGCACTCATTACAAATTCCTATAAAAAAATCCATGCCTCTAATTAATATATAATTTTGTTAACACATCCAAGATATTATGATATAAAAGCAACAAGCGAGACATGAAAGAGTGTAATTTGGGTTCAAATCCTCTTCATTGTAATAAGGTAACTTGTGTGTCTATTATTCCTGAATATAACCTTGGAAGATTTGATCAACCTTGATTAAATTTCATTATCTCCAACATTATCCAGCTTGGACATTTCGGGAGATTGTTAGATAGACCTAGAATTATCTTAGGTTAAAATTTATATTAAGCTCATATTTGAGATCTTAAAGCCATGAATTTGTAAAGAATAGTAGACCGAGACTTGTTGAATCAATGAGATTCTATCTTCTCCCTCATATTTGGGAGCTTACATATTGATGAAAAGATGAATGAAAATTGATAGAGCTTACCATGTGTCTAATCTTGATTCTCTTGAGCCATAGTCCATGTTACTACTAATCCACATGTTAAACATCAATTCTCCTGAGCACTACCTTACAATCATGGAATTGAGAGTATAAATACAATGGAATTAAGGTCACTCATTGAGATTCTTTGCATATTATTGTGTGGTCCATCAAGAACACAAGCATGGAGCAAAGTGAACTTTGAAGATGGAGCCACCTAAAGAATTCAATTAAAAGAAGTCTATGGATTGCTAAACATGAGCTAAATGGACTTCAAAATTCTACTCAACTCAATTATACAGGGCAGCTTAGGTTTGTCAAGAACAAGACAAGTAAAAATTGGATACAAAATGCCTTGTAGAATTGACTTATTAAAAGTCTATTTCAAGTCTAGAATGTTTTGATGTCCATAGACATAAACATTATATTGATGAAGTTTATTAGACTTTTTATGTCTTGTAATGTGTTGCATGCAATCGTCACTAGCTCCAAATCTATGGTTGCATGTTTCTTTCATGTCCAACGCTGTAAATCATGAGTTTAAAATTTTATTTGAAAATAGCTTAGCAAGAAGCCTCACATTTGATATGAAGTGAATCTTTAAATTTGAAAAAATTGATGTTAGACATGTGACACTGCAGTCCAAATTTCATTGATCCTTTGAACCAATGTACAAGATCATATTGATAACAATATACTTTAATTTCTTATCTTATACCTTTTATGTACTACATTATGATAAAAAAAAAATTGTATTTCTTAAAAAATAAATCTTTGTTAGACTACATTGGCATGCTCCATTACACATCAAGATATTCATCATTGCAGGCAACTTTAAATGCTTAGCCATCATGAACATGTTTATTCCTTCATACGATTGTCAAGATATTCATCATTGCAGGCAACTTTAAGTGCTTAGCCATCATGAACATATTTATTCCTTGATAGCATTCACAATGCCTAGAAATTCGTTCGTTTCAGGTTTTTAAAAGATTAGACAGGAACATAGACATTGACCAGAACAATTGGAGGACCAGATGACCCCCATTAACACAGAAGATTACTTTTTTATCCGTCCGGATGGGAAAAAAACCAGATGCATGTGAAAGATGTCTTTGGTGAAAAGTTTGGTCGACGTAAGAAGAACAGTAATGATCGCGCACATCACTCTACTTTATCGCATCTCTATGAATTTACGAATGATGCCAGGATTCGTGGAAAAAAAATTCAAATTAGACTACTTTAATAGATTGACTGGGTTAAATTTTTGTAGCAGCAGTGTATTTGAGGCAGCTTCTTACTGTCCATTGTTTTCAGCTGGTTTTGGCTTCTTGACTGCTGTCTAAAGCCTGTATTTGCTGTTGCTGTTCATGTAAATTTATATATATTTTTTTGCTTATTCAATAAAAAAAATGGGGGAGGACCTTCATTCTTTGAATGAAATAAGTGTGTAGCGTAAATATTGTCAATTAGGGTCTTTTAAATTATTTATTGCATTTAATTTTAAGTGTATTTGTAGAAGTGAAAATTGCATATACATGCGTATTTCTTTTTTACGTTTTGTCTTATTTTCATTGGTTTTTAAATATAATTTAATAATTAATTTTAAAATGGTTTTTTTTTTTTAAATTTAATTTATGACATAATAAATCTTGATCTTTGATATCGTCAATTCCTAGAGATCAATCACTTATACTTAGGTTTATTATTCATTATTCTAAATCAAATATATGGGTGTAGGCTTTCCATCAAAGTTACTTTTGTAGTTCAAAAGAAAAATTCCCTCTTTGTCAACCATTTTACTAGTCATTACGATCTAACTTAACACATGTTTAGATGATTTACAGGTTTCTTTGTTGTATTTAAGGACACACATTTACTTATTTGAAAGAGATCAAGAGCTATTATTCTCATAACATGCTAGGGCTTATTGATAGAAATTAATGAGAGCATTAAAGTAACATTTACTAGAGCTAGATCACTTCATTCTAAGTAAAATGCACTCTTGCTTGGTATCTTTTTTTTTCCACAGTCACTAAGCTAGTCTAACTATAAGTCTAGTTGAGGGCACTTAACCCTTAGAATTCAATAAATTCTTATAAGACTTGTTCCGAAACATCATCAAGTCCTTTTATATATTAAGACATGTCAAAAACCAAGGTGAGCAAATTTTAACAATGCATATTTTATGAAATTAGATTTGAATGTTCTAGGGTAAGATTGTTAAAGTCACTCAAGGACTCAAGACTATAAGATCACTTGCAAAAACCAACAACAATCTTCTAAACGAGGGAAAATTAAGAACATGAAATTGCAAAAATTGATGCAAGATATAGCCAATATGAAATACTCAAGATTGCAATGATATATTGGACTTACAATTGAACTAAATTTTCTAGGATGTGCAAATGATGCATTTCTTACAAAGGAAAAATGTGAGATAGGATTACACAATATCTTGACATGTATCCAGAGGATGGTGAAATCTTACACATGGATTGTATAGATTCACCATCCTCATAGAATAATATGATTCATTCCTTCAAACAATTGATAAAACCAACTCAAGCATGCAAAGAAGAAATGCAATACAACCTATTCTATGGTGGATTGGTGCCCTCCATGAAAATGTGAGAGAGCCCTTTCCCATCCTTGATAAGCTTAGTGAGATAGACAATGAGATGCTTGAACTCAAGTTGCCTATAGTGTAGATGCTTTCAAATGTGGTGTTGTGTTGTTTGAAGGAGAGAAGCCTTCAACTTATAGTTGAGCTTGAAGAGAGGAGAGGCCAAATTGATGAATGTGGGATCATTCATGGGCCAATGACAAGATGACACTTGTCAAGCTGTGAGAGGGTGAGGAATGTGCAAGTCTTGGCCAATGTGCCAATTTGAATTTGAATTTTGCATGAAAAGACATGTTTTGGGGGGATGAAAGGTGCAATAAATGCCATGTTGACTTGTGCAAATAGCATTTAAAACCTTGTTGGAAGGGACAAGTCCCTTTTGGGGGGAAGATTCAAATTGGAAGAATATTCCATTTTGATTCCATTTTGAATGTAATTAGAAGAAATAATAAATCAAATAAATGATTTATTGGTGCAAGTGGGTGGGTTAGTTAGGAGTTTGGATTTGACTCTAGTTGAGTCAAAAGCTAGAGAATGATAATCATGATTAGAAGTTAATTAATGTAGATTAATTAACTTGGATGATATTAAGAGGTGACATTTGATAAATCAAATGAGAAGAACTTTAAGGATTTGATTAAATAATTTTGATTTATTTAATGAACCTTAGGAAATTAATCAATAAATTGTCTTAATTGATTAATAGGAGAATTCGATGCACGATGTTAGTTTTACGTGTCTACATTTTGCCCCTCTTTGAAGCAATGTACTCGTTGCATTGGTTCAAAGAATGATTCTGCCGACATCGAAATTAAAAAAATTCTGATTTTTCAAATGCCTCAGCAAAAAGAAGTACTTTAGTACAATGCCCCCTCGGGAGATCGAGCGAAAAGATTCAATTTGAGGTGGATCTCACGATAGAGAGGTTCAAAAATGGATGTATGGATGATAATGAGGATGAAAATGAGATGTTTGGAAGATGCTTAAAATAACAAGTCTATATTATTTTAAACATGTTAAATGATTAAGCAATGCATGTGAGATGGATGAGATGGATGATGTGTACTATAATGATATGACATGATTATGCAGGATGAGAGTGCAGATGCAAGATGGATGCATTGTTAGCGTGAAAGAGGATAGAAGAACAAGAGAGGATAGAAGAATGAGAGGGATCAACCCTTGAATCCAAGAAGATGCAGAAGTTCAAAAAGCCAACTTTATTAGAGATGATGATGAAAGATGATGATGTATTGCTTATCCAGGAATGGGAGATAAAGAGCGTAACTTTCTTGATGTTTGATAACACACATAGGTATGATGCATCAAGGTATTAAGAACCAGGATGGCATTGTGCCTAGTGTGATGGACTTTGACTCGACAATCAGATAGGAGTGCTCTTGTTCACACTTGACATACATAAACCTTGCTAGGACGGACCCAACAAAGCAAGTATTCGCCAAGTTATTTTATAGGAACATCCATCAAGCACAGTAGACAAAAAGATAATGATCATTTCCCCATTCCTTTCTCTCTAAACCTGTTCTTTTTAGGCATCATCGAGAGGTCCTTCGAATGAGCGCAAAATAAGATAAGTCAACAAGACCAAGATAAAGTAAATAAACAAGCTAATGTTCTTCGTACCGCTAGCCAGGCTAAACTAATGTGGGGTACCTAATGCTTATGTCCATCGTGGGAAAGCTTCATCCTAGGACATGTAGTGATCAGGGTTTTGGTGAGACTGATTGGATGATAAGCTATTGATACTTTGAATTGACCAACTTGCTTGCTTACGTATCTAGACTCGAGGCTTTGACAATTAGGTGTTCACTTTGGAACCTGCTAAACTTGCTTCTGATTGCTTCACCAAAGGATGAAGGCGACGATAATTTATTATGAGCGGTGATTATTGCGGGTGAAACCAAGATAGCACGGGTGCACCTTTCTGGGTTTTTCAGATATTTAGATGTTTTTGGTCTTTTGAAATGTTTTGAGGCTGTTTTGATTTTCAGATTTTTCAATATTTTTGGTATTTTCAAGACTTTATGAATGTTTTTTGGATTTTGTGTCAATTGACTTGACTGCGGATGAGATAGATGGGCAAATGGATGCCAATGCGACGGACGCATAAAGAATGACCTAAATGTAAAAAAGATAAGCAAACGAATGCCAATGCGACGGACACCTAACTAGATGGGCAAACGGATGCCAATGCGACGAACGCATAAATGAATGGGCAAACGGATTGCCAATGTGACGGACGCATAAATAAATGGGCAAATGGATTTCCAATGCGACGGACGCATAAATGAATGGGAAAACAGATTGCCAATGCGACGGACGCATAAAGGAATGGGTAAACGGATTGTCAATGCGACGGACGCATAAAGGACTGACCTAAATGTAAAAAAGATAAGCAAACGAATGCCAATGCGATGGACGCCTAACTAGATGGGCAGACGGATGCCAATGCGACGGACGCAAACTATCTCGGGGGATGATCAAAGATCAACCTCGCCTACATTCAAGCTTAGAGATGAAGTAGTTTGACAAGGTGACAAACTGACAAGATTCAATGATGCATTTTTTGAATGCTTTTTTGATATTTTGACATGTTTTGGATTTTCTGATGAAATTTTTGAATGTTTTTGGGATTTTTGATGAGTGTTTTGAATGTTTTTGCATTTTGAATTTTTTTGATGTTTTTGGATTTTGATGGATTTTTGAATGTCTTTGAATTTTTCGCATGATTTTGACAATTTGGATATGGATATGTATGATGATATCAGTGCTCTATTTTGGGATTTTGTTGAAAACCAAGCTAGGTTTGATTGATCAGATTGATGGATTGATAGTTTGACTAAGTGTGTTAAGTCAAACGAAAGTGATAATGCACTTGTAATTCCAGGAAGTTGTGTTATCCTAGAGTAAAATTGTACAAAAGAGGATAGTTTGGCTAGGTGTGTTAAGCCAAACAAGGTGATTTTGGATTTGATTGATCAAGATTGATGAAGCTTGATTTGGAACAAAACTGATTTGATGATATGATGTGACGTTAACGCGCATATTAAATGTGACTGATATGAATTGTTTGGATTGATGTTTGATGAAGGATTAGGAACGTCTTCCTGTCAAAATATGCCATGGGCTAGTGACTTGGATTTTTGGATCACAAATGCTTTAACCACTTTGATTTCACATTTGTCAATGTTCAGATCACTAGATAAGTTAGAGGATATATATCAAGATTTATTCTCGAACCAAGATGTAAATATCTGCCCCCAGTGTCTAGCAATGTATGGAATGCCATGGGTGGATTCCTAGATGAATGGATATGAATTATCTTGCGAATGCTCATTCAGATAATGCTTTAAGGCTCAAATAGCGTTCGGTATGATGGGATCAATGAAAATGACCCATGTCAAGATGTTTACCATAAACACGTGAAAAGTGTGCACCAAACTTTCATTAAGATACCTTGGAATATGGATGCAGATCGATGAAAATGGATTGGATAAATGGTTCATGGATGAATGGATGATATGGCTTAAATGTTGGCTTTATTATGGATGTGGTAAGATGCTTTCACTTGAAATGGTGCACGTAGATGCTTGATTCTACACATGATGCCTGTTTTCCAGGTTTCATCATGGTACCTGTCCAAAGCGCCACCAAAGCGGTTTTCACTAGAGGATGATTTTTTCTTTACTGTTTTCAATCATTTTTTTGATTTTTTTGGATTTTTTGTATTTTTTGATTTTTTTTGTTGTCGCCAAGATGCTTGTTTGCCAAGTTTTCATCAAGGTGACCATTTTTTCAGGACATTTTTCTGATTGTTTTTGTATTTTCTGAGAGATTTTAAGCTGATGCTGAACCACCTGGTGGTGCCGATGTTAATGCTTTTGTCATAATGTGCCATCGATATCCTGCTTGTAGAAGTTGTCTTGCCAAGATACGTGCACTTGAATGCAACTTTTGAGATTCTTGATCTGCTTTGCTGATACCGGAGTTAACTCTGTCTTTGTGCACACATCGCGATAGAGTGCCTTTTGAATCCTTATGATGAAGGGTCGTTGCCAACACATGGTCAATGTGAGAATTGGATATCATGCGTGGAGGCGTGGATGGAGTGTGTTTAGGAGTAAAAGATGGATTGGTTGGCAGTTTGGAATCTTTGACTCTCCAAACTTGGGAAGATGAGCAATAATGGGTGGATACGGAAGTGTACGTGGAATTAGGACCAACTGCATGATACACTTTGTACGTTGCTTGAGAAGCCTGCTTTTTCCTTTGTGGAAATCTTTGATGGATACTTGCCCCATTTTTATTTTGCCCCATACTTTCTTTGACTGATGGAGTTTGATAGGGATAATATTTCTTTGTAATCATTGGTATCCACTTGTATTTGATTTGTCCTTCATGCTTCGTCCTTTGATTCAAATATTTCTTTTGACGTTGGTCCCAATTTGTGGATGGGGTGATAGGTGGATCAAGATTCGTGACATGGTGGGTTGTAGTATTGGCATCAGTTTCATCATAAGGATTCTTCGTGCTCCCTATGTTGATGTTTGCTCGAGACGAAGTTGCCCCCAGTATGGTGATAATATTACCAATATGTTGAGATCCCTTGATTATTGAGTAACCAAGGCCTTGATGCTTAGGATTGCCAAAAATCTGCACTGGTTCTAGGATACCCTGTTCATGTAGGCCTAATCCTCTGCCTTGATAATTCATCTGCTGAAAAAATTTATTTGCCATAGGATATGATTTACCTTGGAAATAAGGTGTTGCTCCTTCTCTGCTTTGTGGCGGATCTTCAAATGTCATAGCTCTTTTATTGATAAGATGATTTTCCCTTACAAAGGTGAGTGATCCAAGTTTATAAGTGATAGGATCTTCCATAAGTGGGATGAATGCCTGATTGATATCTTCAACTTGATCTTGTGACAGATCAGATTGTAGTGCTTCTTCAAGAAGTGTTGATGCTTCGCTGTCTACACAAAAGTCTTCCTCATGACTCACTTCATAGGATGTTTTTGATTCATGACTTATGTACAAGCCTTCTTCATGATCCATTTCTGATATGTCTCTGCATTTGTCTACATCTTGATCATGTGTACAAATTTTAA